>VOPJ01004641.1:0-69610 GCA_014673585.1 Semibalanus balanoides
GCAGTAGCCCCGGTCCCCGATCCCTCCCGGCCCGGCCGGCTGACCGGCTGACAGGCGCTGTCAGGTGGCGCGGTCAGCGGCGGCGGAGTGGCCGAGTGGCGCCCTATCAGTGCCTCCCATCCCACCCGCCGAGGCCGATAACGCGGCACCCACGCGCCGCATCCCGCATCTGACCCGGCACGGCACAACAGTATCAGGCCAACAGTGAGCCGACGGCCGACAGCTTCATACAAGCAGGATCGACAAGGCTACAGACCGCAGCCTCATTTGTCACACGGAAAATTACATTATATTGGTAGATTTGGAAACCTTTCAATGGATGAATCACTTAAGCCAAAAATACACTGCTTCGTATAATATAGTTTTCCTGACTGCGAATTGACAGACACCACTTAAAGAGACTGATCTCCGATCGTCGCACACGGTGATGACAAACAGCACTTAGGTACTTCATATATACACTATGTACAGAGTGGATATTACTATTTACAACAGATAAGCTATCAAAATACGGCAGGGTTTGGCAGACAGCGATACAAGTGAATTATGATAACAAACGAGACACACTCATCGGAAGCAGACAACCTGCACAGGCTGAAATTCCTACGTAAGCTGACGAAATACGTTAATGTTAACATACGTTAACTGTTCGAACTCACTGACTTCAGATAAACACCACAACTTCAATATCATCGTATACAGAAAATGGAATGTTACTTTGCTAGACTATTTTACGCTACTATGTCATCTTGTTAATTTGAAAACATCTACTGTGATAATATTTACAAGGGAGTGTTGTCTACTCTTGGAAATTGTCGAATATTATTTTTCTTACGGTAAGCAGGCTTGGTTGATTCATTGGTTTCGATAAATCACGTCTTCGAAGCCCCTTTAGTTGGAATTTTTACTTATACACTGTTTTGCAATTTGTTTTGGTTTCAAAAACTCATAAACCGATCGCCACTATAAACAGGAGTAAGCGAAGTGTTACCGTATAATGGCGCACCTAAGGACGATAAACAAACCCATACGGAACAAATGTATGGGTTTGTTATAGTTATCGAGGCTCTGTTTCGGCAAGCTGTTATCAGTGCTCACGAGTTGTTTTCTATTAAACAGCGCTAACAATATATGCTAGCTTGTAATGCAGAGGCAAATGCTTCTAGTTAGTTCTCTGGCGAATATTGATAATTTTGTTTCCGACGGGAATGATCTTGGCGAATTTGAATACTCAGCCAACTATGAAATCTGGGGAAATGAAGAAACATTGGGCTAAATTCAAGAAAAATATGTTCTACGGACTAGTGTCAACAACTCCACATGACCAATGTGAGTAGGCACACTCCCTTTAACTCAAAGACTACCTTGATGTTCCTATTACCCCATAACAAGAGGTCGAAACTATATTTTCAATCCTGTGTCTTTTCAGCCATTTCAAGTCCATACAATTATTTTACTTTGCTTGCGGCATGGACATGATATATGTATGCAGCTCCAATTCCTTGCAATGTTGATGATAATGTTCTAAAGAAGGCTAACGAAATGACAAGCTCACGAATTGATAACTGCTAACACAAATGGGTGCCGATAAGTCGGTTCATAGTGTTTGATAGCTACAGTTACCTACAGCAGCGACATCAGGTGGCAGGCCAGCCCGTACCTTCTCTGCGTCGATGGTGTCGGCGGCGCAGATGATGCCGTCCAGGCACGTGTGGATGATGGGGAACACGTGGCGCTCAATGTCCACGGCGCGACGGAGGTGCGCCTGCTGGCAGCGCGAGCGGCGCTCGTCCAGCTGCTGTAGGTCATCATAGATGGCTGGCAGCAGCCGGCTATAGTGCTGCAGCTGCAGGACAGGACGACAGCAGGGTCACACACACTCATACATAGACAGGCGCTGATGATGCCAGCACAGCCACAACATTGTACTAAGGCGGGCCGGGAGGCACGGAGAAGACAACTGCGCGCGCTAATATGACTACCGGCTGTTTGATATGCAGTGATTTTTAAAGTTGGTCGACTAATTACGTATATATACCTATATATATATTATATAGTCATATATACTATATATATACTTTACATATAGTCCTATTATATATATAGATATATATTAAAGTACATGACTATAATAATTTATGCATACGAGATATAAAAGCAATCTTACCATATAAGGGTCTACGGTTTGCCTTGCTTATCATCGGGAAATTTTCAGCACGATTTTTTAGTACATCACGTTTCTATAACGGTAACATTGAGGATGCTATGTCGCTACGGTGGTGAGGATAATTTTCATCGGTGTTGAGGACAATTTTACTATCATTTTAAATCATTTCCCACATGACGCGAAACTTCGTTATGTCATTACGTCTCATCAGTTTTTACTTCACAAACTTTCCCCGGTTTGCCACAGGCGACAGTGGCGTCTCGCTAACGGTGAGACTGTGACATGTTCTCACAGTTTCCCCCTCTGGCGCGCAGGATCACGCAAACCAATAGTCACGCAAGAACTGCGACAATGACACAACCGCGGGCATAACAAGCGCCACACACAGGCGGGAGCAAAAACCACACCGCCACCGTGCCCCTCCCAGTGGCAGTGTGGCATAACAGCCTCGGTAATAACCTCGGGAGGCCATAAGTAGCTGGATAGTCCGAACTGGGCCGTCAGACTGGCCCAGTTCTGTGACCGGACTAACCGGTACGACACGTGGGCGTCGTGTCGTCGTGTCGCGGCCCGCCCCCTCCCCCCGCCCGGCACGCACCTGCAGATCATTCGTCTTCTGCAGCTGGTTGGCATATTCGTTTTTGTTGTCCTCGCACTGCTGGTCGCGCAGACTTGAGTTCATCTTATGCTTCTCCACCTCTGCCCGGCTGAGGTTGAGGTCGGCGTCGGCCTTGGTGTAGTTCTCCAGCGCCTGGGGGACAGGAGCAGCGTCATCACCAGCATCACTACCCCGCACGGACCGCCCCCGCTGGCTAGGAAAGCCGTCTCCACCGCCTCCGGCCTGTCAACCGCCGCCCGCCCGGTTTGAGTTTCCAATCTGACCCTCACCATACGCGGGCGGGTGTATCGAACGGCGGCGGCGGCGGCGGCGGCGGCGGCGGCGGCGGCGGCGGCGGCAGCGGTGGCGGGCGGAGCGGAGATCGTTCATGGTTCATTCATCGCCGGCCGGACGGGCCGCTACTCTGAGTCACATGAGCCGTACTGACACGGCGGGGACCATAGGCCACCCGCACGTGCCAGGCCGCCACCGCTGCACCACATGTATCAGCCGCGCCGGAAGCAGAGCACAGCGGTACCACGTCCGCCGGAAGGTGGGAGGTGTCGGGCCGGTCACCGCTGCACCGGGGCAGCATCATCTCCGGGCCCGGCTGACAGTGACCTTGTCTCCCTGGCCAGCCGCCGGTCGTCTGCTGTCTGCTGTCAGCCGACCGCCGACCGCCGCCGCACACAGAAATAGACCGCCGCCGCTGTAAACATTTACCTTTTCTGCCTCGCGCGCCGACTTTTCGTAGTTCTTTTTGGCCTTCTCCAGCTGCTGGCGCTGGTTGTTGAGTTGCGTCTGTAGCCGCGTGGCCTCGTGCAGCAGCTGCGGAGGGGAGGGGAGGGCACGTGTCAGTTCCGGTGCCGCGGCGGAACAGAGGACGGCCACGGAGACGGCCGCAGCAGACGCGGTCACAGTGCCGAGATATCACCGAGACACGCGAGATCGCCGGCCGGAACAACGCCGGCCGAATCAAAACAAAACAACAATAACACGGCAAACACACACTCAGGTCATACCCAAACCCCACCCTTACGAGTAAACGCCGTCCAAAATAGCCCGTCGTCAGCGCGAACCCTGTGATCATCACATCAGCGGACGAGGCGGCGCGAGGCAGCTATTTTAGCGGCGCCGCACTCGCCGCGTTCGACGCTTGTCACGCGCTCCACCCGCTGACTTTGGCAGAGGCCGGGCCAAACCGGTTCCAGCGCCAGCTCTCGGCCGCCCGACCCGCCCCGGCTGGGACGGCAGCTCACCCGTTTGCGATCGTCCTTGAGCTCCTTAGCGACGGCGCTGACGTCGGAGGCGACGCTGGCGGCCAGCTGTTCTGCTACTACCTCGTGCTGGCCTGCCAGGTCGCCGACCTCGCTCAGCATGGCCCTGTACGCCGAGTGAGAGGTGAACCTGACGGAGGAGCGCGCGGGCGGCACAGGTCAGTCGTCAGCTGCGATCTCACGGAGCGGCGGGACGCGCTGGACGGTACGCAGCGGCGATCTGCTGACCAGCAGCGGCGATCTGCTGACCAGTGTCGGCAGGAGGTCGTCCGATCAGTCTACGGACGCGGCACGCCGGTCAGTCGTACCTATACGGCTAGCGGGGCGGCGGGACAACAGGCACACACGCGCACAGCGCAGACTGCGACTGTCTGATAACGAGTCTCATACAAACACGGTCAGCCAGGCAGATACCACACGGCACACACCATCATCAAACAGGCATAGAGAAGCTCTCCGGGGCGTCAGTGTAGTCAGTTAGCCGTCACGGTCAGGGGTCCGGACAACTAGACACAACATCGAGACAGCAGCCATCAATCGTCTGATCCGGTCCACACGGAAGGCCGACAGGCGGCTCCATCACCACGCGGGGTCCTCTGATGACGGCGCCGTGATGGTCTGATGGGGTCATCACGGCCGATGGACGGAACCATCACCATCTGGTGACTCATCCTCTGGTGACGGTGCTGACCGCCGATCGATCGCTCTATCGGCCGACCCGTGATAGCCGGGACGGGACGGCGGGACTCCAGCCGGCCGGCCGTCAGTCCAGCTGGCCGGACGCCGCCCCCTCCCCCACCAGCAGGCCGGCCGGCCGGCGACCCCACCAGTCACCTCTCCGGCAGCGACGCCGGTCCGCCGCCGACTACCGTGCGGCCTACCGAGACGATCATATTTATAGCCGCTGCCAGGGGATGTTAATTAGTGGTTCCAGGGGTGTCTCTGGAGCGAGCCGGTGACTAGTGGCTTAGGTCGGCCGACCGCCGGCCTCGGGCCACGTGCTACCGAGAACGGCACGCGCCGGGTGCAGACGCCCTGCCCTGTCTGCGGCCTGCACTGCCCCACACCCCACCCGAGCGACGCGACACACTGCGGATCGACACGGACCAGCGCGTAACGTGATACACTGGTGACACCATCACACGCGCACACACGTGCGTGTGTCTGGGACGTCTGGTGCGTCACCTGCGGCAGTGACGTCACTGCCAGACGTTACTAACGGTGCGGAAAATGACACATTTTCCTTCGCTGATAATCGCTCGAGGATTTGTCGCCCCGGTTGCGCTACCCCGAGACGCTCACCACTCATCAGAGATCGGCCACAAGTGCCATGCTCGGAAGGAGAAGTGAGGGGATGATCCTCGCAGCGACCGCGCTCCTCAATCGCCCGCAGTAACAGCCGGAGAGACGACCGACAAAGACAGCATAAACAGACGGAGGCCAGCTGTGCGCGTGTGACACCACTGGGGCGTGGCACCCACGCAGCGTACCTACCTGACCGACCCGCGGCCGGCGGGTGGAACACGCACCGTATACTGGAACACGCACCGTATAGTGGAACACGCACCGTATACTGCCGAACACGCATTGGCAGCGGTCGGGACGTGTAGCGCCCTGTATACAGGTCGGTCATGACCCACTTGCGTTGGTTACAGTTTGACAAATCTAGAAGCATGTAGAAGCAGCAATCGTTAGTTGCACATCTTAACGATTGTGCCACAACAACACCCTCGAACCTCCACGCACTTCTGCGGTTCTTCTCACGAGAGCATTGCCCCGCACTGAGCCAGTCTTGGCCATGCAATATGGGCCAATATGTTTTTCGTTTATTGCTTCCCGACTTCTAAACAGACGGCCTGCTCTAAACTGCCTTGGCTGTCGGGAGCAAATAGAAATAGCATAGGGTCAAGTTGGAAAGAGGATACACAATTGTTATAGACTTCGGTACACTTCTACAGTCTTCTTATGACACGCTTCGCCTTTTCAGTAGTGTCTCGTCACGCCATAAGCCTGTATTACATGTTGGTCGAAGACGTCACGATCCCCTCGCGGTCACGTGTGTTATCCTGAACACTCCAATGTCAGGGCTACAGTTATTTGGCCTTGGCGATCCCTGTCCTCGTTTCTCCGAAATTATCGTTTATTACATATGACGCTTGCTACGCTTATGAATGGTTGGATATACTGGAAGTCAAAGCCCAATAACTTGCTATACAAGTGGATAAGATTCAACGCAGGACTTCCCGATCTTGCTATTTCGATCACCGTCTACCGTAGAAAAAACTTACTTGGCCAAATCATCTATTAATGATAAAACATGCACATTTCTGTAACCAGGAAATGCAGGAAGACAATGGTAAGGAAAATTGTAGGAGTGCAAATCTGCTATATTTTTGGTCAGCTATGTGCGTCATTTAATCAATACAGCGACTATATTGAACAAACCACATACTTTAAAAAGGTCATTATTGCTCACCACAATGTTGATAACAAAGACGCCGTTAGCATTCTATTGTAGTCGGGCAAGGTCGTCGCCGAGCAGCGATTGGAACTGAATGGCCTGCCGGAGGAGCGGCGGACCTGCAGCCCGAGTGGAACTGAACGGCCGTGCGGAGCGGAGGCACTGCAGCCTAATCTTGCTGCAGCCGACCAACAGACGGCACTGTGACTGTGTCCCGCTCCCGGCGCCGTGCCAGGGGGATCATTCGAGGGCTCCGGCACAGGCGGCGACAGCGGGCTCTGCCGGGCACACACCGGACACACGTGGAGCCGGGCCGGAGAGACGTCCTCGGTCTGACGGCGCCAAGGACGCCGGGCCGGCGGCTCCCATGTAGCCAACGAGTGCAGCCAAAGACGACGACAGTGAGCGAGGATACGTCGTGTAACTCACAGCCAATCAAAACAAACAATGTTTTACGCATCACTTAATAGGCCGGCCGCCGAGTCATGGTTAAGCACACGCTCCCTGCCACATTACTAACCCAGACCCGGCCAACAGGGACCGGCCCAGCAGCATCTGATCGGCCGGCTCGTGAGCCCACAGCAGCAAGCATTCTGTCCTTCCTTCGGCGGCGAACGGAAGTGTTCACCGAGGCGACACGCGGCAGCAGCGGGCCAAGGCCGGCCGCGGCGCGTGCGGTGGAGCCACGGTCGTGACTGGCCGTCAAGCTCACCAGCCGCCGTCGTCAGATTGTCAGCACACGGTCCGTGACGGCCCTCAGGCCTCACCAGCCGCCGGTCCGTCAGAGTCAGCACGCGGTCCGTGACGGCCCTCACCAGCCGCCGGCCCGTCAGAGTCGGCAGCTCTGAACGGCGCTCCACACGCGTCACACCCCGTCCGGCGGGCGGGCGTCAGCAGAGGCAGGGGGTCTCAGAGTGCGATGTAGAGCAGCCAGCGTGGCTTTGTGGCAGCTGCGATCCGAGCCAGACCTGTTTGTCCCCGAGCCAGCTCAGCATCGCCAGAAAACCAGCGCCTATCTGCCGCTATCTGCCACATCACACTGGGGTACCCAGCTGACTCAGTCGGGCCGGGGACCGACCCATGACACAGCGGCATCCCGACCCCGCCAGCCGCGCAATGTCCCCACACAGCGTCTCAGACTCCACACCGACATCCCGAACCCGCCAGCCGAGCAATGTCTCCACACAACGTCTCAGACTCCACAGACCACGGCTCCAGCCGGCGTCCGCGGCCTGCAGGGAGGCGGTACGTGAATAACATACCACTGGCGGCGGCGGCGGCGGCGGCGGTCCCGGCACCCTCTCCATAGCCGGCCCGACACGGACGGCGGCGCCGGGGTGTCGTGTCGCCGGCCGGCCGGTCAGTCCGCCGCGCCAACTGCCGACTTTCGCCAGCCGGCGGCGGACGGTGGCGGACGGTTTCTCTCGGGCCGCCGGACATCTTCACGCCACTATCTGTGTCGCGCTGGCTCTCGGCACCTCGACAGGCCGCGCCGCGTCAGGACATCGCAAAAAGACGGCCGCGGCGCGCCCGGCCCCGGTCACCCTGCCTGCCCTGTGTGCCAATCGCGGGCCGACGGCGGGCCGCAACAAAGGCAGAGTCGGTCACGAAACACACGCCACGCCGCCGCCGTGGTGACAGTGGTGGTGACAGCCCTCACTGGGAGCAGTCAGACGGCCACACAGCCAGCGTGGGACACTTGAGTCCAGACACCGGCATGACGAGGATTGCGAGGACAGGACGCCGGACACAGGTCCGACTCGGCCTCCCGACACAGCAGTGTCTCTGTATCACACACATCCGACCCGCCACCGGAACACGTCCGTCACAGCCAGTCCGGTTACTCGAACACTCGGGATCGGCAGTCCTGCAGCCAGGCGGGCGGCGCGGTGCGGCGACCGGCGCGGACGCCACGTCGAAATAGGGCCGGCCCGGCGGATCGGACGAGGTGGCTCGGAAAAGAGAGAGAGATATAAGAGAGGGGCTTGGCCCGGTCCGGGTTTCTGGACGGGATAGGGCAGGTGATCACTCCCGACCCCCAGTCTGTCATCAGTACACCTTCGGATACACGGGAAGAGCCGGGAGCATGGCGGCCATATACGCCGGAGCCTCTCGCTACCTCACAGGCGCCCACTTGCCTCCGAGGTGATTAACTGCGGGTAAGAGAAAATCTTGGGTCACATTCCACGTGATGGAGGAAATCGGAGAACTAATCTGAACGAATGATGCCTCCGTGCCGGGTTGAAAATTACGCTAGATACACTAAGAAAGCAACCGGCGTCAATCACCCCGCAAGCGTTGCGATACAGCCGCGTGCTGCCGCCGGGTGGCACGGCGCGCCGCAGACAGGACGGCAGCCAGCGGATTCAGCGCAGCACCGGCGTCATACACCGCAAGGTTGCGTCACAGCCGCGTGCTGCCGTCGGGTGCTACGGCGCGAAAGAAAAGACGGCACGCCAGCGGATTCAGCGCAACACCGGCGTCATACACGCATTCGTTGGTATAGAGAGAGAGAGAGAGGATATAAGCGCAGCACCCGCGATCATACACCGCAAGAGTTGCGATCACAGCCGCGTGCTGCCGTCGGGCCGTGGCACGGGCGAGCAACAGGACGGCAAGCCGATCGGATTCAGCGCAAACGGCCGTCCATAACACCGAAGCGTTGCGTCGGTGGACAACGGCGCGCAGACAGGACGGCAGCCAGCGGACTTCAGGCGCTAATCACCGGCGTTCATACAAACCGCAAGGTTGCGTCAGGGGGTGGTACACGGCGCGCAGATCACGGACGGACAGCCTAGCGATTCAGTGCACAAATCACGCGTCATACATCCGCAAGAGTTGCGTCACAGCCGCCTAATATATAAGATAACGGCGCGCCGCAGACAGGACGGCTCACAGCAGCGAGCTGCCGGCCGCTGCCCTGCGCCGGTCTGAGTCAGGACTCCGTATTGCACTGTACTGTACCGGCTCCGGGACTGTGCGGCGTCACAGACCCCGGGACTGTGTGGTGTCACAGGCCCCGGGACTGTGCGGTGTCACAGGGACCCAGGCGGAGTGGAAGGCAGGCGCTGCGTGGTGTTAGTAGCAGGGTCAGAAAAGTGGTTCCACGATCTAAGTTTGCAGAACAAAATTTTCGCCAGCAGCGAAACAAATTTCATGCAGCAGAACAAAAATGGCTGGAGAAGATCGAAACAAATTAACATACATTGCTATTTTTACACACTGCAATCACCATAGGAGGGAACAACCTCGCTCCTATGGAGATAGCATTCAGTAAAAATAGTAAGGTATGTTATTTGTTGTCTATCTTCTCCTGCCATTGTTTATGATCGTCAGCCATTTGCACCCACAGACTAAAACGAAAACATTCTTCACAGTCAAAGTTTTCACGGAACAAATTTTCCAAGTTCAGAATAACGGAGAAACGAGACACTTTTCTGACACTGGTTAGTAGTGTCACAAGAGGAGGACAGACTGCGGCCGTTCGTCAGGTACTCACTGCATGTCGTCATCCTTCTTCTTTGGATGGTATTTCTTCACGAGATTCCTGAAAAAGATTGCTCATCGTCACCAGCAAGTCGCAGATATTGGTCCCGAATATACATACAATGCTGTATACTGGAAAGCGTCGAAAGTACGTCACCAGACACAAAAGAAATACTAAGATCCAGGCATCTCTACTTATCATAATCAAGCTTGATTCATAACACAAATGTAGTCGGCAATGAATGTGAAAGTGTTTACTAATTAAGCTGCAGCCGCACGGCAGCATTCAAACAGCGACAATCCGGCCTGAGCAGGGGCCTATGCAAAATTGCAAAGGCCGCGAGCCGGATCAGCCTTCACTTCGCACACGGCGCAGGGCTACGCCGGGCGGCGGCGGCGGCGGCAGGTGGCGGCGCCGGGCGGCACTCGGTAACCCGGTCACATGACGATGTAACCGTGACCCGCCCCGCCACCGCAGTCGCCGCAGCCACCGCGCAGTACAGCCGCACCGCACCGGCCTCAGTCGGCGGGACAAGCTCGGCCTGGAGTCCGGCGACGGGAGGCGGGACACCACACGGAGCCCGGCGACGGGAGGCGGGACAACACACGGAGTCCGGCGACGGGAGGCGGGACAACACACGGAGTCCGGCGACGGGAGGCGGGACACCACACGGAGTCCGGCGACGGGAGGCGGGACAACACAGGGCGGATCAGGTGGTGAATTTACTGAGCACGTGCCGATGTCACGTGTCTCTGTGACCGGGCATGTGCCGATGTCACGTGTCTCTGTGTCCGGGCATGTGCCGATGTCACGTGTCTTCTGTGTCCGCCGGCATGTGCCGATGTCACGTGTCTCTGTGTGCCGGCAGGTGCCGATTTTCACGTGTCTCTCTGACGGGCATTTGTGCCGATGTTCACGTGGTCTCTGTGAACCGGATATGTGCCGAATGTCACGTGTTCTGTGTCCGGGCATTGCTGCCGATGCACGCTGTCTGTTGTCCGGCATGTGCCGATGTCACGTGTCTCTGTAAGCCGGACATGTGCGAATGTCACGTGTCTCTTGGACCCGGCGCATGTGCCGATTGTCACGTGTCTCGGTGCTCCGCGCATGTGCCGATGTCACGTGTCTCTGTGTCCGGGCATGTTGCAGATGTCAACGTGTCTTCTGTTGTCCGGGCATGTGCCGATTCACGTGTCTCCCCTGTGTCCCGGGCATGTGCCCGAGTGTCACGGTCTCTGTTTGACCGGGAACATGTCCGATGTTCACGTGTCTCTGTGACCGGGCATGTGCCGATTGTCACGTGTCTCTGTGTTCGGCGCATGGACCGATGTCACGTGTCTCTGCTGACGGACATATGCTAAATGTCACCGTGTCTCTGTGACCGGGCATGTGCGATGTCACGCTTTCTTTGTTGTCGGACATGTGCCGATGTCACGTGTCTCTGTGAACCGGGCAATGTGCCCGATGTGCACGTGTTCTCTGTCGTCCGGGCAGTGCCGATTCACGTGTCTCGTGTGGTCCGGGCATGTGCCGATGTCACGTGTCTCTGTGACCGGGGCATTGTGCCGAATGTCCACGTGTCGTCTGTGACCTGGCATGTGCCGATGCTCACGTGTCTCTGTGACCGGCGCATGTGCCGATGTCACGATGTCTCTTATGACCAGTTGATGTGCCGATGTCACGTTGTCTCTGTGACGCACGCTGCCGATATCACGTGTCTCTGTGACCGGCATGTGCCGATGCGTCACGTGTCTCTGTGACGGCAAGTGCTGTATGTCACGTGCTCTGTGGACCGGGCACGTGCTCGAGTCACGCTGTCTCTGTGACCGGGCACGTGCCGATGTCAGTGTCTCATGTGACGCATGTCCGATGTCACGTGTCTCGTGTCCGGGGCATGTGCCGATGTCACGTGTCTCTGTGACCGGATATGTGCCGATGTCACGTGTCTCTGTGTCCGGGCATGTGCCGATGTCACGTGTCTGTGTCCGGGCATGTGCCGATGTCACGTGTCTCTGTAACCGGACATGTGCCGATGTCACGTGTCCGGTGTCTCTGTGACCGGGCATGTGCCAATGTCACGTGTCTCTGTGTCCGGGCATGTGGCGATGTCACGTGTCTCTGTGACCGGGCATGCTGCTGATGTCAACGTGTCTCCTGTGACCGGCACGTGCGATGTCCACGTGTCTCTGTGGCCGGCATGTGCCGATGTCAAGTGTCTCTGCTGACCGGGCAAGTCCGATGTCACGGTCTGTGACGGGCACGTGCCAATGTCACGTGTCTCTGTGACTGGGCATGGCTGCATGTCACGCCTGCCTCCTCTTGACCGGGGCACGTGCCGATGTCACGTTGTCTCTGGTGTCCGGGCATGTGCCATGTTCACGTTGTCGTCTGTGACCGGGCATGTAGCCGATGTCACGTGTCTCCTGTGGACCGCGGCATGTGCCGATGTCACGGTCTCTGGACGGGCATGCTGCCGATGTCACGTGCTCTCTGTGACCGGCGCACGTGCCGATGTCACGTGTCTCTCGTGACGCGGGCATGTGCGATGTCACGTGTCTCTGTTGCACCGGGCATTGTGCCGATGTCACGTGTCTCTGTGACCGGGCACGTGCCGATGTCACGTGTCTTCTGTGACCGGCACGATGCCGACTTGTCACGTGTCTCTGTGACCGGGCACGTGCCGGATGTCACGTGTCTCTTGTGTCCGGGCATTCGTGCGATGTACACATGTCTCTGTGACGGCATGTGCCGATGTCACGTGTCTCTGCTGACCGGGCATGTGCCGATGTCCACGTGGCTCTGTGTCCCGGGCAGTACCGATGTCACGTGTCTTCTGTGACCGGACATAGTGCCAAATGTCACGTGTCTCTGTGACCGGGCATGTGCCGATGTCACGTGTCTCTGTGTCCGGGCATGTACCGATGTCACGTGTCTCTGTGACCGGACATATGCAAATGTCACGTGTCTCTGTGACCGGGCATGTGCCGATGTCACGAGTCTCTGTGTCCGGACATGTGCCGATGTCACGTGTCTCTGTGACCGGGCATGTGCTGATGTCACGTGTCTCTGTGACCGGGCACGTGCCGATGGTCACGTGTGCTCTCAGATGTGTCGGGCATGTGCCGATGATCACGTGTCTCTTGACCGGCATAGTGCCGAGTGTCACGTGTCTCTGTGACCGGCATTGCCCGATGTCACGTGTCTCTCGTGACCGGGCACGCTGCCGATTTCACGTTCTCTCGTGGACCGGCATGTGCCGATGTCACGTGTCTCTGCTGACGGGCATGTGCCGATGTCACGCTTGTCTCTGTGACCGGGCATGGTGCCGATGTCACGTGTCTCTGTGACCGGCATTGGTGCCGATGTCACGTGTCTCTCGATGAACCGGGGCACGTGCCGATGTTCCACGTGTCTCTGTGACCGGGCATGTCGCGATGTCACGTGTCTCTGTAGACCGGGCATGCTGCCGAATGTCACGTGTCTCCTGTGACCGGGCATGTTGCCGAGATGTCACGATGTCTCTGTGACCGCGGCACGTGCCGATTGTCACGTGTCTCCGTAGACCGGCATCGTGCCGATGTCACGTGTCTCGTGCTGACCGGGCACGTGCGATGGTCACGTGTCTCTGTGTACCGGGCATGTCCGATGTCACGGCTCATCTGTGACCGGGCATTGTTGCCGATGTCACGAGTCTCTGTGACCGGGCATGTGCCGAGTCACGTGTCTCTGCTGACCGGGCATGTGCCATGTCACGTGTCTCTGTGACCCGGCATGCCGAGATGTCCACTGTCCTTGCTGTGACCGGCATGTTGCCGCATGTCACTGTAGATCGGTCATGAGGACGTCACTGGCACGTGGACGACACAGGAGCGACTACCTACCGAGTCACGCGCGGAGGTTTGCCGCGTGCGCGCGTCACGACACCCCGTGCGCAGGAGATAAAGCCACTGGGTTCACCGTACCGGGAATAGCGTTTACCCCCTGTCACTGCATATCTCTGGCACTAATGACACGCGTCACCCGCTGACACTCGGGGGGGGGGGGACAGGGAACTTTCACTGAAAAAACGTTCTCCTTTTATGTCTTAACACCAATGGGTTAATTACGCGCGAAGCGCTCGCTCATCCTTCTGTGGAATAGGGGAGAAATAGTAATATGAGCGGCCCGGTCCGACCCGACTCGTGGTGACGCCTTTGATAATTCTATGTTTCTGCAACCACACGACCGATTGACAAGCGGACTTATTTCCTCTGATCCCCATCTACCCTACCGGCTACCCTGTCTGAGACAGTTCTGACTCACGTGGATGACTACCACTGCGCGTGGCGCGTGCCGTTTGAGGGGCGTTGAAAAGTGTGTCCTCGCAAAAAATCCACGACTGGGCCGATTGTGATCAAATTTGGTGTGATTAGGCCGGACACCTCATAATAACTTATCCCACAAGTCAGGGGAAGGGTGCCTCTGCACGTGCGCAAGTGCACACACCTATTTTATTTCTGAGGAACGGCTGAGCCAACTGTGTTCAAATTTAGTGCGTGGTTAGAAACGTCTCAGCCGCCACTTTCCTACAAGCCAGGGGTGGGGTGCCTCTGTACGTGCGCCCCCCTTTTTGTATCTCAGAAAATACTCGCCCGATCGAGTTGAAACTTGGTGTGGTGTCAGGCACAGTACTAGCAAAGCGGCACAACTCGCAACACACGCACGTGCTCACATCATAATTTTATGACGCAACGAATCCAAATAAAATGACCCAATGTATAAGTTTCATGAATGCGTGCGCATACCAGCCTCACCATACATTTCCTTCGCGCTCACTCGTTCATCACCAACTACGGGGCATTACTAGTATGCAGTCACGAGTGCCCATAATTTCAAATGGATTTTTTACGCTGATCTCAAATTAAGCCCATTCATCTAAAACAATGAATTGGGATAAAAAGGGTTTGGATTACATAAGATTGCATAACATTTTATATTCCACTTCCATTCCGCTATTTCTCTGGAAAAATAAGCGGTACGTCGGCTCTGAGCCAGAGAACATGACGTCCAAACCACCTCATCTCCTTCCTCCCCTCCATTAAGCCGCGGAGCATGTTAGTATCGACTATCGGAAGGGCGCGGCTTATCCTGGTTATCAGTGCTGACGGTGGCAGTGGTGAGCGCACATCAAACAAACGCACACGCACGGCGGCAGTCACGGGAGGTCCGTCTGATACAAACAGGACCTGAGACAAACAGGACCCGAGACAAACAGGACCTGAGAACAAACAGGACCTGAGACAAACAGGACCTGAGACAAACAGGACCTGAGACAAACATGACCCGAGACAAACAGGACCCGAGACAAACATGGACCTGAGACAAACAGGACCCGAGACAAACATGACCTGAGACAAACATGACCTGAGACAAACATGACCCGAGACAAACAGGACCCGAGACAAACAGGACCTGAGACAAACAGGACCTGAGACAAACATGACCTGAGACAAACATGACCCGAGACAAACAGGACCTGAGACAAACAGGACCTGAGACAAACAGGACCTGAGACAAACAGGACCCGAGACAAACAGGACCCGAGACAAACAGGACCTGAGACAAACAGGACCTGAGACCGTCTGACACAAACAGGACCGCAGTCCGTACCCACTTCTCAGCCTGCTCAGCACCGCGTCAAGAGGACTAGGATCAAAATCATCTGACTGCCGACATCAGCTCAGGACACGGCCAGGCGATCAGAGGTTCCGTCAGGCCAGTAAAGTGCTAACGGCCTTCTCAGGTCACGGGACGGTCCTCTGTGCAGGATCGGGTCAGGTCACGGTATCAGGAAAGTACATGCCTGACAGGACCAGGATGGACCGGGTGAGGTTAAGGTGCCAGACAGGTCCCCAGTCCTGGGCTGAGTTCTGCTGAACACCATTCAGACCTTACCGCAGGGTCAGGCCAAGTCGCAGTGAACGCCGAGTCATATGAGGTCACGGCCGACCAACTCACCTGAGATCGGCGGCGTACCGGTTCTCCACATCGGACCGGTCTTTGATCAGGCGGCCGTACTTGTCCAGAAAGTCGAGCCCCTTCTGCGTGTGTAGCGAGATGTTGTCAAACTGATCCTGTAACACACACACGGCACCAAAACCGTCAGAACGACCGTAAATACACCGGCCGCGACAGGCACGTAGTCAGGATTTCGTCCAGGGGGGGGGGGCCCGAGAAGAGCCCTTTCCGAGCGTTGAAAGGCTCCTCTAAAACAACTGGATATGAAAAACTCTACGGATTTTGACCACTTTATTTTGTGAGGTTGAACTTAACGGGAGCTCTCTGGTCTGTCCAGGGGCCCTCCAGCTTGCCCAGGGGCTCTTCCGAGCTGGTCAGGGACTGCACTGGCTCTTTTTTCACCCTGCCGACATGCTCAGAGGCTTCTCCGACCTGCCCAGGAGTCCCTCTGTGCTGGCATTCGACGTAATCAGGGGCCATCTGACCTGTTCAGGGGCCCTTTTGGTCTGGTCAGGGGCCCCTGGCCCCCTCTGGGCTCTGACCTGCACAGGGGCCCTTAGTTTGAACTTCCCAGGAGCCCTCTGGTCTGTCCAGGGGCCCTCCGGCCTGCTCAGGGGGCCCTTAAGACCTGGCAAGTGACTGCACTGGCTACTTTGTCGCCACCATGCCGACATGCTCAGTGAGTCAGGGGCCTCTCCAACCTTCCCAGGGACCCCTTTGTGCTGGCTAGGTGCTCATTAAGTGTTCAGGGGGCCCTCTGACCCCCGCTCAGGGGCCCTTTCGGCTTGTCCAGGGCCTCCTCTGACATGTACAGGGCTCCGTTGAACGTCTAAGGGCCCTCTGGTCTTTCTTAAAGGGCCCTTGTGCCCCTAAGAACCTTTAAAGTGCTCAAAACTCTNATTAACATCGGCATCGCTTTGGTAGCCCCAACTCAATGGAGGCCCCTACAGCCAGGGAGGCCCCCTGGTGGAGGAGACCCCCCTGGGAAAAGGAGGCCCCCCTTCGACTTTGCCCCCCCAGGTAAAATCTGGTGGCGCCGCCTCTGCCTCTTAGGCCTATAAAAGGGCCCCGAAGGCCGACCGAGGGCTCTCTTGGGCCGGCTGAGAGTCCCTTAAGCCGGCAAGGACCCCTCAGGCCGACATGGGCCCTCTTAAGCCTAGCAAGGCCTCCTTAGACCGACTGATGGCTCCCTCGGGCCGACTGAGGGCCTCTTAGTCCGAAAAAGGACTTTCTTAAGCCTGGTAAGCCGGGGCAATGTGGATCCCTTGGTCGCTCTGCCGTTTCTCTTGGGCTTAGGGGCCGAGTCCCTTCCCCATGGGGCCAAGGGGCCCTTCGGCCCAATGGCAGGGACACGTGCCCCTGTGCCCTCTCCCTGACTGCGCCCCTGCACACGCACGCACACACACACACACACACACACACACACACACACACGGACATCTCCCCTGTGTGTGGCAACTGCCAAGCAATCATGACATGGCAATCCACAGCGACGTACTGTTCTAGTAATGGGCTTGGTCTCACCGACTGTGATATGTTTACTAACAGTTGTTGATAACCCCGCCACCCTTGAGACATCTCTAAGACCTATGTATCAACCCATCACCGTCCAACTTGCCCGGAGCCCGGAGGCGAACGCTCTAGTTTTTGCCCGCCCTTGAAAGCGAAGAAGCCTTTTAGCGCGTCCGCGTTGAAATTCTGTCTAGGTCACTCGTTTCGCCCGAGAGCGGTGTTGGCGTCAACAAGCCACTTAGCCTCCAGGACCTGACCCGCCGCGGGCGTCACTTTGCCGGCAGAAACGGGCCGATGACGTCACAGGTCACTGCTCCACGTGTTTACGGGAGTTGGCAGCGTGCCAGCAGTGGCAGCAGCGCGGCCGCCCGGCGAATGGAGGAATCAATAGAAGAGCTGGCTGAATAACACGAGGCTTGCCGGAGCTGCGAGCGAGGTCAAAGGTCAGCCAGTGACCGGAACTGTCCCGGCGCCACGGGAGAAAACTTGGCTGGCTGAACGTCGCGGCGTGGGCTAATGGTTCCTGCAGGTCAGAAGATCTGGCAAACCCCGCGGTACAGTCACCAGCCTTCTGCTCGGGAAGTGTGCGCGGTCTCTTCCCCTCTCCCTCGCTCACTCCCTCCTCTCTCTCTCTCTCTCTCGCTCTCTCCCACTCATTCTATTAAAAAAAAAAAAAAATCATTCTTTATTGTTCCTTCTCCATGTTTTTGCTTTGGTGTTTTCCTTTCTGTTTTATCCTTGATTTATCCCCTGTATCATTCTTATAAACATCCCTCCAAACGCAATGGAGCAAAGCTTTTATACTTAAGGACAGGAAGTTGGTAGCCCATTTCTGTACAGGAAGAGGGTCATCACAGTGGATTGAGTGCAGCAGACCTTGACTGACGCGCCGCAACAAGAGAAGAACACCATTTCGTACCAGAGGATAGTCACTAAAAAACACATAAACTCAAATTAAATGAATAACATACAAACGCCAAATGATTATATATTTACAAATTAAAAAAGATTATATAGTTATATTAGAATAAAACAATAATTAAAATTTAATAAAAAAAAACAAGAAATAAAATAAAAAAAAAATAATAAAAAAGATTATATATGTATAAATAATAAAAAAATTTTTTATAAATTGGGAAATATAAATAAATAAAAATGAATAACAAACAATAATGAAAAAATAACGAATAAAAAAATAATTTGGTGCCAGCGCCAACATCAGTTATTGAAAATGATGTTTTATATTTCAGCAGCATCCGAAGCCCTCCAGTTAATATTTAATTGACTTTCCAAGACGCTGATTTTGTTGCAGTGTGGCAACAGAACAAGACGTTATTTTATATTTTTCGTTATTTTCACTAGTTGAGGAATCAAAACTATTCAGTAACGCATTGGCAACAATATAATGAGATATAATAAGCAGTAGAATGTTTCTTATGCTGAAATATTACACAATAATCTCTTATAAGAAACAGCTGCTCAAAAACGGCTGGGAGCGTGCGAAGTGAAGGCGTTTACATGCTTTGCTATATGAAGCAAATGCTGATGTGTGCAACGATATTCGGCCTGGACATTTTGGCCGCGACACGGTCTCGCTAACATAACATCTCGCTAACTGGCGTCTGGCTGCATAATGCTCAATGCATAAACCTCTTAAATTAGAACGACTATCTCTCCAAGCCGAGCATGGCCTTCATATGAGTCCATTAATTTCACGTGTATCAGGAAAGCCGATGAGATAATGGGTTTGTCACGCAATATTAATGACCGCAAGTTTCGTGATGGACCGGCATGACAAGGCATGAATCATATAATCTCAAAGTCGTAAACGTCAACAGGAGTTAACTTAAAACATCACAGACAAGATCTACTGACAGTGCGCTCGTGTTAGGCATCGAACAAAAAATGCCAGCAAGCAAAGTCCGATATCTCCGGTGATCTGCTGTCATGAACATGCTCCTACAGTAAAATACAGGTCCTACAGCAAAGTACAGGTCCGGAGAGCGGGTGAGTGTGGCCGGCCTTGGATGTGCTGTCCTTCGTGACAACAGGCGCCGGCTTACAGCGGATTGCAGCACTGATTATAACGGTGACGCGCCGCATCACTCTTCTGACTCATATCGTGTCGTATGGCTCTGAGCTGTTGATCTATTTTCGCACTGGGCGAGGCTGAAACCGAGGCTAGCGTAAAACTGGCGCGGTAGTGCAGGTTATTAGGCATTGATCGCAGAGTCGTTCGGGTTCGGATGCGTCATCAGTTGACGGAAAAGGCGGTTGGCGTAATTTGTGGACAACAACAATCGTGCTAAAAATGGTTGTCCACTATTCATGTCACATGCCTGGCAGCCTGCCGAGTGACCCAACGACCTAGATGTCCTGAATCTGAAACGCCATGGGTCGCGCAAAAGACTCATCGCCTTCATTGACCGAGGAACTTCACTTATTTTACGTGAACTACTAGCAGCAACCAGTTGGGCATTCCATGACAGATCGACCAAGCCATAACACCCTACATCTTATATTTCGATTTAAATGTGTGTTGTGGGTTATCTGGGCTGTAGATTCACGCTGTAAATTTTTAGCCTCGTCCTTCAAATGGTTTTCAAGTTATAGCCTCAGGCATTGTTTTATGTTGCGTCAAACTTTAACTTTCAGAAAGCGATATCTCCCATCTAAACTATGGGAGTCATATAAACCTCTATATCATAAGAATCATCAACTATCAATTTATGTGACAATATTTTTTTTAGAAAACTCAACAATTTTGACATTTAAAAACTCAGGATTAATTAAAATCACGTAATTGTATAATGTGGCCAGTACAAAAGCTGATGCTTTTCATTTCCTGGATTGACTTCAGTATATAAGTCTTCTGCAGTAAAAAATTATATATATTATTTATCTAAATATTGTATTTATATTCTTGAATTTTGAGGAAAAATGTCATCAGCACCTCTTTGGTAATAACTTTGCACGTAAATGTGCTAGAGAGCTGAACTGAACAGCAGTATATTTGCCTTGTCGAGCTGCATTCAATGATGCATAACACCATCTCTGCAGATCGCTCTTTGACCTCAAGGTCACGTGACCTGAGTCACACGGTGCAGCCAACGTCAGATTGACCAAAACATGACACCTTACTTTTCACAGCTCGATACAAATACGTTTTGGGGGTTATGCGGGGCGTAAATTTACGCTGTGAAATTTCTAGTCCCGTCTGTTGAATAGTTCTCAAGTAGCCTCAGTCATTTTTTAGATGTTGCGCAAACCTATAATTTTCAGTGTGCGATATCTCCCATCTAAAAAATATGTGTCATATAAACCTATGTATCATCAGATTCGTCAGTTATAAGATTATTTCAGGTAATATTTGAAGAAAATAAAAAACTAGTGACATTTCAAAAAAGTGACCTATGGTCAAATCATGCGAGTTTGTTATGTAGACATTTAAATTTAGGATTTTTAACAAATCATTCATTGCATATTTATAATCAAGCAAGGTCATTTTGAAAATCAACCTTAGGTCGCGACCACGAAATCCTAAGGTCATGGAGTGACCTGCAGTGATCATGCTATGCATCATTGAATGCAGCACGAAGAGGCAAATATAATTATGCTGGGTGAAGCTCTCTAGCATAATTACGTACAAAATTATTACCGAAGACGTGCTGTTAACCATGATTTTAATCAATATACAAATATAAATCAATACAAAACTATCTGAAATGCTTACCGTCGAAGACATTTATATCGGAGTCGATTTGGAGTGGAAATAAATCAAAATTTAAAAAGCCACATAAAATCACGTGATTTAACCTTTGTGGAATTTCAAAATCTTCCAATTGAAAAAAAAAAAACATCACATTAATCTATGGCTGCTTACGATTCTGATGATATATAGGCTTACATGATTACGAGCGAGCGCGAGGCGCTTGCTCTTCTTTACGTGGTATATGGGGAAAATCTGACCATGAGCGACCCGACCCGACCCAACCTGACCCGACCCGTGGCGACGCTTTTGAGAAGCTCATATCTTTGCAACCACACGTCCGATTGACGAGCGGTCTTCTTTGCTGAGCAGCCCCATCCAATCAATCCTGTTTTTTTACCAGTGCCGACTCATGTGGGTGAATGCCACTGCACGTGGCGCGAGCTGCGTGAGGGGTGTTGAAAGGTGATTTTCGCAAAAACTCCGCAACGGCTGGGCTGATTATGTTCGAATTTGGTGTGTGGTTAGGGACCACTCAGCCGCCGCTTTTCCACTAGTCAGGGGGCGGGGTGCCTCTGCACGTGCGCACGTGAACACCCCTATTCTATATTTCAGGAACGGCTGAACCGATTGTGTTCCAATTTGGTGTGTGGTTTGGGAGCCCTTAGCCGCCGCGTTTCCACAAGTCAAGGGTAGGATGCCTCTGCACGTGCGCACGTGAACACCCATATTCTATATCTCAGGAACGGGTGAACCGACTGTGTTCGAACTCAGTGAGTGGTTAGGGACCTTTCAGCCGCCGCCTTTCCACAAGTCAGGGGTGGGGTGGATCTGCACGTGCGCACGTGCATACCCCTAGTATATATATCAGGAACTGCTGAGCCGATTGTGTTCAAATTTGGTGTGTGGTTAGGGACCTCTCAGCCGCCACTTTTCAACAAGTCAGGGATGGTTGCCTAGGCACGTGCGCACCTTTTTTGTATCTCAGAAACTACTTGCCCGATTGAGTTGAAATTCACCATTCATGCCCTTCGCGCTCGCTCGTTCATCGCCAACTACGGCGCTTTACTGGCATATTACGAACGAGACGCTCGTCTTTACGTGGTATATGGGAAAAATCTGATTATTAGCGACCCGACCCAACCCGACCCGACCCGTGGCGACGCTTTTGAGAAGCTCATATCTTTGCAACAGCTCGTCCGATGGACAAACGGGCTTCTTTGCTGAGTAGCCCCATCCAACATATCCTGTTTTTTACCAGTGCCGACTCATGTGGGTGACTACCACTGCGCGTGGCGCGTGCCGCGTGAGCCGTGAGGGATGTTGAAAGGTGTTTTGTCGCAAAAAAAAATCCGCAACAGCTGGGCTGATTGTGTTTGAATTCGGTGTGTGGTTAGGGACCCCTCGGCCGCCACTTTTCCACTAGTCAGAGGAAGGGTGCCTCTGCATGTGCGCACGTGCACACCCCTAGTGTATATCTCAGGAACGGCTGAGCCGATTGTGTTCAAATTTGGTGTGTGGCACTGGCTAGTGACCTCTCAGCAACCACTTTCCCACAAGTCAGGGGTGGGTGCCTTTGCACGTGCGCACGTGCGCACATCTTTTGCATCTCAGGAACTACTGGCCCGATTGAGTTAAACTTAACCATACATTTCCTCCGCGCTCGCTCGTTCATCGCCAACTACGGCGCTTTACTGGTATTATTCAGATGGGAAATTTCGCACACAGAATATTCGAGGTTTGCGCAACATCAAAAAGATGACTAACTGAGGCTATAACTCGAAAACAATTAAACACAGAAGGGGCTGACAATTTCACAGCAAGAAGTTACGGCCCAGATAAACCCAAAAACATATTTGCATCGAACTATGAGAAGAAGTGTGTTATGTTCTAGTCGATTTGACATTGGCTACAATGGGTGACCTCAAGTCACGTGACCTTGTGTTCAAGGAGCGACCTGCAGGGGTCATGTTATGCACCATCGAATGCAGCTCGACGAGGCAAATACAATGTTGTTTAGTTAATGTCTTTAGTACATTTACGTGCAAAGTTATTACCAAAGACCATTATTTTGCAAAATTTCACAATATAAATATCATTTTTGGAGAAATAACACATCTCTTAAAACATTACTATAGAAGACTTGTATACGGAAGTCAATCCGGGCAGGAAAACAACATTGTGATTTGAAATGGCCATATGATATAATTACGTGATTTTGCTTTATATCCCGTTTGAAAATGTCAAAATTTCAAAATTTTCAAAAAAATATTAGATCACATAAGTCTGTGGCTACTGGTAATTATTTTGATATACAGGCTTATATGACTCCCATCATTTAGATGAAGGATATCGTCCGCTGAAAATTAAGGGTTTGAGCAAAATTGAGAAATGCCTGAGGCTATAACTAAAACATCATTCAACGGACGAGGCTGAAAACTTCACAGCATGAATCTGCGGCTCAGATAAACCCTCAGACATAAGTTTATTGAAATCTGAGTTAAAGGATTTTATTTTGAGGTTGTTGTGGCCGATCTGTCATGGAATGCCCCAGCTATTTTATTACATCGACTAAAATGTGACGTGCACACGAAGTTAGTAACATGTGTATTGTTAATGTTGCAGTAACTCATTGACATACACATTATTGTAATATCAACTTTCCATTTCAAAACCCAATTCAAAATGAATGAAAAATGTGCTAATTTGTCTGCCATTGGAATTGAGTTCAATATATGCAATTAAATTTACAACGCCGTAGATTGCCGAGTTGGCAAAAAACGTAAATATATTCTCTAGCGATCACGTTACTCCTTCCAGTGGAATCAAGGTGTTGATTACCAATGCTAGCTTTGCATAGTTACTGACCAATGATCGGCTTGCTATTGCGATATGATTCAGCTCACATGCACACCAAGGACCACATGTTTCCTGACTCAGCGCATCGGTATAAATTAAAGCTATTGCGATGTGACCAAAGGTCCCAAGTCTTATTTTCATCAAGTAGGCACTCATGAAAGCAATAAAAGCCGCAACTGCAGAAGATAAAAACGGCTTTTGCAACACCATCAGCGTGTTGTTGGCAGAACTGCTTTTCTGATGTCACTCACTCTCCGCTTAGGTAGAACGATTGTTGGAAATAAATGAACGGCCAGACTTTCTTGGAATGTTCTATTATTACCACGCGTTGTTAAATGTTGTCAGAGTTTCTCGGAAAACAGTTACTTTGACTTTGAGGTATCTTACTAGTTAAGAACGGTATATGGTTTCCTAATGACAAATCAAGCATGTACTTCACATGTATTACGTCCTTTTGCATGTTAGAAGTTTCCTTCTTGCATCTTGTGAGTAGTTAATAGTTTGAGGTCACAAAACCCTCCCTTTATGATTATATCGGTTGAGAAAACAATACATAATAGCATACCACACTTAACAGTTAACCGTTTGTTAAACAAGTTTGCAAAACGTATTTTACCTAGTTAGTCCCTGGTTTCCTTTACAACCATCTCTCTTTTGCATTAATGAGCTCCACTCAGGCCTTCGTGTGACAAACAAGGCACTGTGTTTACTTTAAAAGCTATCGAAACAATGATCGAACACAAAACAAACAGTGAATGATCTCATATCAAATATTGGCAGATTTAATCAGAAGGTTGGGCTGGTCTAAGCCACCACAAACTTAGGACCAACTCCGTTTCAACTCCCTATCACGCAGCGCCACGTGCCACTGGCGAATTACACACCCATCCGCTGCCAAGATTCGCGCTTCCGCCAGACGCGAGTCTCAAGCCAAAAATCATAGCCCCTTCAAGAGAAACCGATGACGAGCTCCAGGCTGGCACATCCTGCTTCCCCACCCCAAATCATCCCTCTCCCTCCACTCCAGCGGCGCCGGCTGCCGACACCCGCCGCTGCCGGCTGCCGACACCCGCCGCTCGAAGCAGCAGTCGTGTCGCGACGGCGCGGCGCCCTGCGTGCCCTCGGGCGTCCAGGGGCGCCAGTCCCCGATCCGGGTCACCGCCTACGTCACTGCCGGATCCGCGGCGTCGCGGCGCCAATGAAGAGCTCGCCAGTTACGGCGCCGGCGCTGCGAACGTTGCGCCTTGCAGCTCGCCGCTGGCCCGCTTTCTCGCGCGCACACGCACGATGCCGCGCCGCCCACTTTCGCGCCATTGCTCGGTCGCGCGGCGCGGCGCGCCACGCGCCAGATTGATGCGACTGCAGGAGGAGCGACGGCGTCGCGACGGGAGAGCGGCGCAACACGGCAGCGGAGGCTCGGAAGAGGGACGCTCTGCAGAGAGAGGGTTGTCACTTCACGTTGGAGAAGAAGAACTCGGTTGTAGATTACATAACGGAGGGATGGCTGAAAGAGATATAAGTGTGCCGATGGTGACCAGAAAAAGACGTCTTCGCAGCGTGAGAGAGACAGAAACACGGAGGATTATGCATACGATGTTGGCCAGAAGGGATGTCGACGCGGCAGGAGGGAGGCAGCTCAGTGGGGAAGGATTGACATCGAGAGATTGCCAGTTTTGGAGGAGGGCCGCGACGATGTAGAGAAGGTCAGCGCTGGAACTGGGTGCGACCCGTCGCTGAGGTTACATCAATCAATTACTGCACGATGCGAGTTGTGCTGAGCAAATGCATCTGCAAAATGAGGCTACCATGTGCCAAAATGGCATTTAGTCTCGATTAGACGATCACAGCACTGGACAGATCCAAGGAGGGGGGGAGGCACCGAGGCCATAGCCTCCTTCAAACGCTCAAGTCGTAAGGCTTAACTATGCTTTGGCCTCCCCCAAACCAGCCAGCACAAGTTTCAATCTAGGCAACACAAAATAGCAGGTGACACGGGTTTCACACCTCGACCATGAGCACTTAAGGCAGGGGTCGGCAACCTCCGGCCCGCGGGCCAGATCCGGGCGACCGGCTGACGTCCGGCCGCGGCTGGTATCGCAACTTACATTCGTATCCGCCCCGCGGTGCTTCAGAAATCGAAAATAGTTTTTAACAAAAAGATGTGCTGCATCTTGTGATGTTTTCATCTCACTTTTGCCTGGCATGGCACAAATTTACTCCTCGAAGTCAAATATTTTGGTGGCCACACTGGTCGGCTAATGAAGTGAGACGTCTTTCATCCTTTTTAAGATAATTGCTCTGGCGCAGTCTGTCTACAGAAGGTATACATATTCCACCATTGACATAGGTACGGCAAAACATCTCAGCTGTTAAGACAACTTTTGAAATGCATTAATTACGCTGTTATATTTTCCAAATGTGATACGTCATTGCCGTCAATTGTATCGATTTATCCCCCGGGCCTGGCCCACCGACTGCTTCCAGATCTCTCATCCGGCCCGCGCCCTAAAAAGGTTGCCGGCCCCTGACTTAAGGGATAGTTCCACCTCCGGAGGATTTCTAAAAAGCAACTTAAATGAATGGTGGGAAATAACAATCATGTGTACGCTCTTGCTCAAATTTGCCCTAAAGCAATGTATTGGCAGCACATTTTTATTTATTTATTTCTGACTCCAAAACGTTGGTCCCAGAGTCTGTGCTCCGCACTAAATTCAACATTGCTGCTTTCATCCTGTTTTGGGTCAACTGTTACGTGTCCAAGTAGCGCGCCCAAAGTCGAAATGAACGCATTTGCCGAGACTTGACCTGGAAAAGTCTATATGTGTTGTAACGTAACGTCACTTAACTTTTACGGCCCAAAGTCGAACCATAACCATTTTTGTTGTTTTATTTTAAAAAGAAGCTAAGGCTGTTCATTGTTGACAATATAATGAAATGCTTACGAATTTTAGTTTTAAAGTTCACTATTGGAATGGTGATGTTGAGTTTGACATATTCAAAATAAAATTATAGTCCGCAAAGAAGTGATTCAAAATAGTGAGGAGGCAACTCCAATTTTACGAATGATTGCCAAATGACAATCATTTAAAGTGCATTTGTATTTTTTTATCTAATCTGTGGAGTTTCGGGAACCAGATTTTACAGATGAAATCGGACACGCTTAATTTGCCGATGCACAGCAAAAACTATATTTTGGCCCACGAGGTGGCACTATCCCTTAACCCTATTAGTGGCAGGGGGGGGGCAAATATTGCCCACCCTTCAAGTTTTTCTTAGATATCTCCAAAACGGCTACGAGTAGGCTTATGAAACTTTCGGACTTTTCCTAAAAATATATTTCACATCTGGAAGTAAATTTGAGTTCTGACTTGAACAGAGACGCGTTCAGGCCCAGTTTGAGAGGATTTTCGCGCGGAACAATGCGATTACGGAAATGCGTTCTTCACGATTTCTTCCTAACTGCCTCAAGTATGAAGAAGTTGCATAGCTTTACGGTTATTCAAATAAGTTCAAATTAGTTTGATTCATATAATGTTCATTTTTTTTACGCAGAGGCGGTTGCAGGACTTGAAAAGGGGGATTCCCAAAAAGTATGAAAACGCCTAGCTGACAGTAAATCAAGCATAATTAAAATGCATTATAGCTATAGATGCCTGGAGATAGTTTCTCCTTCCAAATGTTGTCATAATTATTTACGTTCTTGAGTCTTCAAGGCGTGTCCAGCACAAAAAAAAGGTGGGTGTAAACTTCATAGTGATAACGATATATACCAGCGATACGGTTGCCAATAAACAGATAGTTGAGAATGATGACTGGACATATGAGCTCAGGAGAGAATAAATGACATTCTATTGCAGACGGTCGCTCAAGAATCGCAAAAGGGGTCATATTTTCGCAAGGAAAACTTTGACTGCATGCACCTACAAGGACATAACCATACTGCAGTTTTCGATGAAAAAAAAACACCATGGCGGCGTCCTTTTTAACATTTTGAGAGAATAGGCCGAGCCAGCTAGGGGTAACAAAGCGGGTAACTTAGTAATTGAAAATGCAAGCAACTCAGTAATTTGGAACTATAGTATTAGAATTAGCGGGATCTTATTCTTTATCAAAGGTTTTGCAACCTTCCCCAAATGGATCCTGGATCGCTATGATGATTTGAAGCATCAAAATTGGAACTATCTATGACAGTAAATGATTCTATTCCGTGTAGAGCATGACTGCTGATCATATTTGTTATATTTGGCCTCCCTTTTCGTCAACTGGCCCACCGCCTATGCGTACAAAAATCATGCTTAATAACCTATTTTCATGATGACAAAATAACGAACTATTTCATTTATTCAAGAAAAAAGCCCATAAAAAACGTTTGACATTACGCTTTTACTTCGCCCTCCAATTTAGTGACCTGCACCTCGCCTATTGAATTCTGATGCTTAATAATCGCTCATCACAATTGTCCATTACTACATCAATGTCGTATTTCGATCACTGTTGATTGAATATAAAAGTCGGTTGATAAAACATGGCACTGTGTTGATTCAAAATACATTCTAATTTTTTGTACTTCTGGCCCCCCCGTTCGCCCCTATTAAGATTTATTCAATCATTCGTTTTTTCAGAAAGTAGATCATGTTAAGGTGAATCGAACACCGAGTTTTGATTATGAAAATCAGACTGGTAGATTCGAGATCTCCGGGGGGCCGAATATGCCCCCCTGCCACTAATAGGGGTAGCCGGGAGCCTGCCACTAATAGGGTTAAGGTGTTTCCAAAGGCATGATAAACATCACGTATGAGCTAAAATGCGATTGTTGACAAAGGTTAAGGTCAAGGTCAGGTCACAAGAGGTCACTATCAGCAGAGGATTTTTGAAAGCCTTGCGACACATGTTCGATGGGCTATTTTAAACATATAATTCGATAGTGATAGTCATTGTATCATCTGAACTCATTTCAGTAATGTTGGTGTCAAGTTCAGGTCATTGTCATGTGACTTAAGTCCAACATTTGAAATTTCTAATATAGATAAAAAGAGGTATGATACTGGATCATTTTTGTCTCAGAAATACAGTGCTGGCATTTATATGTCCTTATCTGGTCAATAAAGGCAAAACATTAAAATATGACGTCATGAGAAACAATACATAGGGATTCAGGGAGCCATAAGTCAGTCAAAAATAAAAATATTACTTTAAAATTGGTTTGGTTTTGTTCGTATGTGTTTTTCCATTATATATTCCGTTTTTTAACGTCTGTGAAAATTTTGATTTTATGGTCATTTAGTTGCAATTATTTATTTTGAATTTTTCCAGGTTTCCAGAGTTAAGCCTTTTACTTTGAAAATATGACCTTTGATGACCTCTTGTGTCCTGAATATTGACCTGAGCGAAAAATGCCCGAAGTAACTTCGAATGCTCTTTTCGAGAGCTTTCAGACGCTTTTACGCGTCTTTCTAGCTCTTTTAGTTTTCTCGTCGGTGGGGTCCTTTTAACCCTCCCCCACCAGGGCGAAGTTTGGCTCAGAGGCCCACCGGAGCGCAGTTTAATCATCTTCTGCTTACAATCATTATTGTGAACATGCGACGATGTTCAAAGCTTGCGACTACAATGGGTAATTGGTGAGTGCCTCAGATTTGGTTGACAGAAAATCGAAGCCCAAAAATTGCAACGCGACGTATGTGCTGTCCTCTTGGTAGTTAAGAAGTGGTTTGTTAAAATCATGACGAGTGGTGGGAAAATGCCCCCACAAAAACATGCGTGGCATTCAAAACAAGGATACCCTTCTCCCCTGTGTAAAGACTTGCCTCGTACTGAGGTCCTTACAACACCCCTCCCCCGCTCAACCCCTCTTAACGCTGACGACTCCCTCACCCGCGGTCAACAACTTATCGCTGATGAAACGGAGCGCAATTTTGGCCACCCCAAACTCGAGTCCAAGATCTGCCAGTGGATTACAGAGCAGGGATTGTCATGGATCGGGTGCACCCATGGGTGCCCATCCAATTCTTCCGATTGTCTGCGTTGGGTATGCATTTTTTTTACTTTTCATGGGTACTGGGTGAGCATGGGTAATGGCATAAAGTTAATGGTATGGCAATTTTTGAATAATGTCGCTAAACTTTATTTTTTACTTGACAACCAGATGTTTAACCAGGTAAATATGTTAATAAATTATATAGGACACTTAAACAATAAACTTAAGCAATTATATGATAACAATAAATCGTTGTAAGTTATAGTGAAGAAAGATTTAGCAAAAAATATGTCCAATCCAAAGTCTGATCCAATATGATGATGTTGACCGAAAAGTGTTTGATTAGTCTAAATCAACAGCAACACACAGGTGCGTAATATTATTTCTCGTTAATAGTATGCAAGTAAATATACTAGGAAAATGATTGAAAAATTGTAAAAATAATTATCTGCCTCATCTGAATGGGCCCTAATGGGCATGGAGATGGGCCTCAACATTGTGAATTTGAATGGGTCTGGTCTGGGTCTGGGCTTGTTGTTCATGGGCTTCGGATGGGCTGGGCTTGGGGTTTAGGCACCCATGACAATCTCTGTTACAGAGTCCCCATGAAGGAGTCGGACGACTCATTCAACAACTATTCATCCAGCTACTGAGCTGTACATTCTGGAACGTCCGCTTTGCCGACCTAAACTGCTAAAAATCAGCTAGCATATACTGAGTCAAGTCAGTCACACGATTCATAATATGAAATACATGGCGACAGGAGTGCCCTTGAGATGATGCCGATTCGGCTCCGTTACATGCTGACTCACGCGGTGAGTGTGTTCGTGAGCACCACCAACGCGTTCCTGTTGCTACTGGGTGCGGCGATGATAAGGGCATATTTCGCCATTGCACGCAATGCTTAGTGGATTTTTAGTGTTAAAATTTGCTGAATAAATGCGCAGTCATCTCACCACACAATGCTTTTGGACATAAAGCACCCATATTTTTAGCCGACACAATATTTGCGAGACACGTCAAATATGACTCAGCTTAATTGTCGTTATAGTTACTTTGAATTACTCATCATATCACCCAGCCTTGAATGGTCTCTTTTTTACTGATAAGCGATACTGCACGAATCTGAATATCGTGAAGAACTGAAAAGTATATGGGCGCCTTAGTCCTGAATTGGAAACTGCCCGGATTCAGTAGCGGGAAAGTGATTTGAATACCAAAGGCAGAGTACCTTCTCAAACAGAAACGAAACAAGCATTCTGCGTAACCCCATCCTTCCCTGGCCAGGTCAGCCGCAATACGACAGACTCCCCGCCGCGTTTGTCCCGCCGCGCCGCGTTTGTCCCGCAAAAGTACCGCACCGTCTCTCTGCGAGCTTCCGGCGAGGAAAAATGTCCGGAATTTGTGCTGACGCCCAGGCGTCTGGAATGGGAGGAAGGTCACGGAAGGGGCACAGGAGGGGCCAGCAGGGGGGGGGGGCGAGGAATGTTCTACGTCATCCGACTCGGATGCGACCCGCCGCCCGACCGCCGGCTCCGGACTGACGCAAGCAGGCAAAGCACGACCAGACTCCGCTGGGAATCGACCGGACTGGAAAATACAGGCTGTGTTACCCAGCCTATAGCCAAGCGCTACCAGCGCCCAGCGCTACCACGCGCCCAGCGCTACGGGGAACGGTCACAATACTACGTCTGCAGACTATGCTAGGAAATGTCGCTTGGTGGCTCTTACATATTGCCCCCACTAGCTGTGGGTAGAAGGTTTCGATTTTGTCCAACCATCGTCAAACCGGATCTTTCGCATCCTTGAACTTTGCTAGCTTCAGCAGTACGCACGCACTGGTGAACAATACACGCCCGGCGAGCCCCGTCACTTGTCACCGCAGAGCCTAAGTAGCGTCACCAAGTAGCTGATTTGCAGGACGGACGTTGTCCAAACTGATGCGCACCAGTCACCGATAGCGCCCCGGCACGTGTTGAACGTCCGACGGGGTGTGATACGAATCCTGGAAATAGGAAAATAATCAGCCCAAAGCGGAGCGCAGCCGCATGCAATCGGAGCTACAGGCACGCAATCATGCAATGACCCCAGCTTTCGCCGGCGCCGGAAGTGCTGACGGTTTGGCTTACCGGACAGCCGTCCTGGATACAACACAACGTAAGACAACACGGCGAAGTGAAACCATTTAGCGAGCCGTCGGTATTCATTCGTCATAATCTGGTTTATTGGCTTACTGGCTTGCTGATTTACTGGTCATTACTATTTGAATTATGTAGGATGGCGCTTCTGAGCTCATAATTTAAAAAAAGAAACAATTAAAGAAAGTCAGGCCCTTCATTATGACTGAATATATTAATGAAAACGAATGCAAAAGAGACAAAAGACATGATTGGTTTCGGCGTTATCCTTCCCCAGCTAACAATTGACGTTGCGCTACGTTGTGAAGAAAGGTTGCAACACACAGACTAACAACGTGTGTGATAGTTTAATATTGGTAGACTCTCAGGAACGTAGTCATAAACGTTACCTTGTTGAACGCTCACCAAAACGTTGAGAATGTACGTTGCACAACCGTTACTTTTGAACAAGCATTAGCTAACGTGACTTAAAGGGAATGTTTCACTTCTCTGGAAAGTTGTCCATGTAACGGCCGCTTGTGGTGCAAAAATGATTTGAAAGTAGTTGCTGCGACACGGATTCTGACATTTGTTTCTCACTAAGCAGTGCTTCAATTTCATGAAAAACTAGCTTTAGTGATTTGGGCTGGATGACTCATATGAAGGGAAGTTTTACGAAATAGAATAAAACTTCACGCGTGCAATATGTAGACTAGTGGTATGGCTGAATGTAGAGGGCCAAATGTTTAAAACAAGTCTACTCGATCAACATTTGATTAAAGCAGAGATGACCGACATCGGCTTACGCGGCATTCAAATACACTAGGGTATTTCTTACAGATTGTCCAAAACGAAACTCAAATTTTACTTATCTGATGGACCTCTGGGTGTTTTAACTTCGTACACTACTTAATGTCAATGCAAATCCGGCAAAATGGCGCATCTCCAACTCCAAATATAATGTAGATGTGAAACAGTGGTTGACCATTAATCTTAGTAAAATGGTGAATATGGCTCAATTTATATATTTGTACCACATTGCGAGCGGTTCTTCCCAAGTTAACTAGAACAAGGTGTGACATCGGTAACAATACAACGTTGCTGTAACGTTTAGCAAGCGAACGTCGTAAAACAACTTTTTGTTCACAACATTCACGACCGTTGTCGCAAACGTTGTTAGAAAAAACGTGAAATTTCAACTTTTCATTGTTCCACACCTGTGTTACCAACGGTATCTGTTATTAGGTCCCCAGGTCTTGAAACCTGAGGATGGGGTTAGCGCCCGAAACTGGCCGCGTTTTTATCTCTTTTTGATTGCGCTTGCAGCTTGATAATTCAATAATATGAAGCTGTGACTTCCATTATCTATAGGTTACCAGTTGTCTAGCTAAGATTGCCTCGTCGACTGTGTTACACCCAAACGCAAACAAGTTTCGGGAACATTAGCGTCCCAAAAAAGATCTTCGCTATCTTCACAAATGTTCTCTCTCAGCATATCAATAGGGACTTCTGAATCGCACCTTCCCACACCACTTGACAAGAACTTCTTATTACACCTAGCAGGCACTTTACAAGAACCTTGTTTTGTCCAACTTCTGTCTGCTTCCTGTCGCTGCGTGCCAAACTTCTGTCCCAAATATTCGCGATTTATTCCCGGTACCTCTCCTGGCAACAAGGTGCCAGCTGGACGGTGGAAACCTCTTCCCGGTGACACTATGTCAGCAGCTATCTCCTCGCGCCTTCTGTTCTTCGGATATCCAATCGTATTTGGCAGTCGCGGAAGATGTCCAAAGTGCATCGTTAATGTTCAAGTGCATGTAGATCACGCTCTAGAACTTTAGCGTTATTGCCTGTTACGGGACAACTAATGGTTCACTTACTTTTTGGTATTTTTGTTTTACACCATATGTAAGACGAAGGTATGCTTTTCGTTTTTCTTGAGACATTATTTAAACCGGGATTCCTTCTGTATTCCTTTGAACTCCTTGCTGTAAAGTGGTTCCTTCTTGGTTAAACATGACTTGAAAACCATTGTTGGTGAGGTTGTGGATTAGAGTGGCAAAATTAACAGGTGTGTTTTTGTGCCGTATCGGTTTGTGCCAGCGGCTTCTTTTTTTTAATCCTCCCATTTCACTCGACTCCGGAATTTTACGGCTGTGTTTTCTGACCATCTCGTCCGTATTTCCCGCAGGGATTCTGGGGAATCGGTCTAGTGAAGATAGTCCGCTTTTCATCAATTCCCCCTCCGTTTAGCATATAGAGGTTTAATACAGGAATGACCAATTTTATGAGTGACAGCTGCGTCTTGAATCTCGCAGTTCAGAGTATATCCTGAATTGGCCAGCCCCGCCGGGTGGCTGGCCATTCCCGCCGGGGATATGTGAGCTCCGCTCTTGCTGCCTCCTCTCTGCGCCTGCTTCTGTCCTCTCTGCCCTCCTCTTGCCCTCTTCTCCTGCCCCTCTCGTGGCCTCCTCTGCCTCTCTGGGCCTCTTCTGCCTCCTTCCCTGCCTCTCTGTGTCCCTCTGCTGCCCGCCTTCTGCCTCTCTGGCCCTCTCTGGCCCTCTGCCCTCTGGCTCCTCCTCTGCCTCTCTCATAGCCTCTCCTCTCAGGCTGCTCGTCTCTCTTCTCTCTCCTCTCTCTCGTCTCCTCTCTTCTCTCTCCCCCTCTCTCTCTCTCTCTCTCTCTCTCTCTACTGCGCCTCTCGTCTTTTCCGCTCTCCCTCCCTCTCTCCCTCTCTCCGCCTCTTCTCCTCCTTCCTCTTCTCCCTCTCTCGCCTCTCTCCCCTCTCCTGCCCTCTCTCCCCTCTCTCCCTCTGCTCCCTCGTCTCCGTGGTCGTACTCAGGGCATGTCCGGCGGTGGAGCTTAATTGCCGCCGTGCAGATTCTCCCCCTCCGTGTGAGGTCGTACCCGCGCTCCGCGTATGATCCGCGCCTCTGCCACGGCTGCGTCGCGGCCCTCGTTCCTGCGTGAAGCCGACGCCCCTCCAGCGGCGGAAATGCCGCAGCTCTTCTGCGGGGGGTACCCACCACACTGTGCGAGCGACCGGCAGAAGAGCGCCGGTTCCTGACCGCTGTGAACTCAGTGCCGTCCGCTACCACTTCAGAGGCGACCAAGGTCCGACCAACGAGTGGAAAATTCGGGTGGATATTTGTTGATATGAAATGCATGTAAAAAATAGGGAAATGTATGACGTTTTTTTTTTACTCCGAAAGAAATCTTTAGAAGATATAATTATATTTACTTCAGAATTGTGGAGTAAAATTAACGATATCATCTAATCTAAGATCAACGTTAGAAAGCACGGCGATGCAGGAAAAACGTATTTTTATATTCATTCAATAATTGTTAATCTAAAAAATACCTTATTTCACATTTTTAAATATCTATAGACGCCCTCACCATTAGCTAATATTTCACGGGTCGCCGAAGAGTCGGCGTTACTCAGACTCTCCTCACGACTCAGGAGTCACACCACTACGATCCGGTGACTCAGTACACCTACAGAGTCCACGGACCAGGTCATCTTCCGTCCCTCTGCCGGGGCCGCTCGCAGTCACTAGCCTCTGCCTGGGGCCGCTCGCAGTCACTAGCCTCTGCCCGGGGCCGCTCGCAGTCACTAGCCTCTGCCCGGGGCCGCTCACAGTCACTAGTCCTCTGCCCGGGGCCGCTCACAGTCACTAGCCTCTGGCCCGGAGGCCGCTCGCAGTCACTAGCCTCTGCCCGGGGCCGCTCGCAGTCACTAGTTCAGTGGTTCCCAAACGGTGGGTCATGACCCCATTTGGGGTAACGGGGACATTTTGCGGGGGTATCGAAGGCCTGTGAAGTTGAACCATAAATGTTACGCTAAGACAGCTTTGATACAGCCCTTGGCTAACAATAACTTTTTGGTGCGCCTTTTGGGCAACGAAGCCCAGAATTGGGAAATTGGTGACGAAAAGGGAATAAATACATGTGTGCTCGCAGTCTTTGTTTAAGTATTGCGAGTTGCGACGCTCCAATGAAAGTGTGTAAACATTGGGAGCCAACGTTATTTTGTATCTAAATCGGTATAAGTTTTGGGGTAATAGCTTCCTCTGACTGCTAAAAAGGGGTAATTGTTTCGGAAGGGCTGGGAACCACTGCACTAGCTTCTGCCCAGGGCCGCTCGCAGTCACTAGCCTCAGCCCGGGGCCGCTCACAGTCACTAGCCTCTGGCCGGGGCCGCTCGCAGTCACTAGCCTCTGCCCCCGGCCGCTTGCAGTCTCAAGTCTCTGCCCGGGGCCGCTCGCAGTCACTAGCCTCTGCCCGGGACCGGCTCCCACCGTTGTATCTAGGCCGTCCAAGGCCGGGCTGCGTGCAATCTCCGCACCCGCGCCGCACATGGCGCGACGAGGACGTTGCTGACTTCCAGATTGCTACCAGATCCTAACCTAAGCTGCCAGATCGGCTGACAATCACGTCACGCCCTCGCGAATCTGTGCGGTTTTAAAAGGAGTCCCGGAAATGCGTCTTGTCCATTGTTCAATGTGTGTTTTATTTTAGCACACCTGTTTCTGGTAAATTTGTTTAGCTTAAAATGAGATATGACAAAACGTGTCACGTTTGTGACTGGATGTTTTGAATGGTTTGCGGATATAATTATTTCGGGTTATATAACATTGCTTTGACATTGTTGGGTAATGCGTTCAGCGTTTTAGTAATGGTCAGCATAGCAACAAGCAAAGATATGTCATTGCCAGTTTTGCTGCGCTGTCAGTTATGCGGTAATACTTAAACCTGGTTTACCTTTATCATGGGGTTTCAAACCGAAATAGCAGTTGTTTAGAGCAGATCGAAAAATGGGTTGTGGTGAAATAATTACCTCGCTACGTTAAGTAATTTGGACACAGGACTAGTGGGCCCATTTTAGAAAACGTTGTTTCTCGTGCTCCGACCGGGGCACGGAACTTTGCTGGAGGTATGATGTCATACCCGCTGGTGTCAGAATTGCGTCATACGCAGAATTTGCCGCAAATTAGTCATAACCATTGCCATAAATAAATAGTACCGATTGTCATTACCACCGAGTCGGTTAATTTAGTGACTGCCGTCTGGGACAGTGAATTTAATGATTGTATAAGTATTTGTATTTTGGGCCATATGCATGACGTCATACATTGTCATGAAGTTGGTTTAGGTCTTAAAGGAGAAAAGAGAAATGTGCCCATTTTTCGACGGATACCCATCCATCGTCCAATCAAATGCCATGTTCGTTTTTTCAGTTCAAAATACTCTTGAATCGTATAGCCAAATTTCAAGACAACTTTTAAAGTATCCTATTCCTTTTAAGGTGGACTGCAGCTCCGTTTCGTAAAATAGAATATATATATATATATATATATATATATATATATATATATATGTCAACGAAGGTTGTTTTAAATCTATTAAAAGCTACACAATTCTGCATAATTGTGTTGTTCATTAGAATACAAAAATATAAAAAATGAAAATTTCGATTGTATTCAGTTGTCGCAGCTGCAATTCGACCTGAACAGGGCTGAAGCTCACAAAATTAAGATAAAACGTAAATGTATATTATTTTTCACAACTAAATGACACTCGCTGTGAGTCTTATCTGCTTTGCAGAACGAGTTAAAGGTAGATAACCTTGATGTTTTACTATACGAATTCTGCGCACGCAAGTTCACCGTGGTTAGATTAGGATTAAGGTCCTATTCTTCCACAGAAATAGATCGTCAATCCTGCTGAGCACCCGACCAAATTGTGCTGGTACGCTCAACTGAAATCCGCATAATCTTGTCTTCACTATCGCTTCACTTACCATTGTAGTATAGTTTCTCGTCCCTCGTTTTCTTAGATCTCGTTTTCTTGTCCAGCTTCCCAGGAAACGACTAGTCCCACATTCTAATATTTTTGCGAAAATGAACACCAGTTATTAGTTCTCGATAAACTTTCGCGGAATAAATCTTCAATCCTCATAATGCGTGTGTCGTTACTTTAGTGTGCCAAACACCAAGCAATGCCTTCCTCATCCATCTATCCTCCTCGAATCGCACTTAGTAACAGGCTGGCAAATCGCAACATCAACAATCTTCCAGCGCCAGTGCCGACGCGACTGTGACAAAACTGGCGCAGACGGCGCGACATATTGTGACCCGTCCGCTCCTCGGTTGACCCTCCTCCCCTTCAGGCCACGAGTGGTGACCTCGCCTCGCACGCGCGGTCCGTCGCCCCCACGCGTCCCACACCGCGAGCTTCGCCCAGCGGCCGCCAGAGGCGCTGGCGTCGCGCGGTAGTATCCCAGCGCAGCGGAGAGGTAACGTCAGTTGGGCGCTGAGACTGGTGGTGGTTGGACCGCACGCGCCGCGAAGAGGACGAGACCCACATGTGTTGAGACCATGGCGATCAACCTGAGTGACTTCAGCATACGCTACCCGGAGTTTCCCAAGTACATCTGGGATTCCGCGACGCCGTACACGGATCTTATGCAGGTGTGTTGAAAATGAATTTGCGAGTGTGTTCAGTGGTTGCTGGGTGTTTTTTTGTTTTTGTATATCCTCTGATAATTGGTCTTGATAGCCATAGACACATTAGGGTTGACGCGAAATGTTGTCAGTTGTTACTAATTTTAGGATTATATTTTGCAATGCATAGACAATTCTTACACTTCGTAATGTTTTTCTATCAGATTATCAAATTTTCTTCAGATTTTTGTGCTGATCTCGCCATTTACAAGTCGATCAATTTACGAACTTTTGTGATGAAATTTAACAAAACGGTTTCAAATAAGAATGATGAACCATGCCAGGGCTTTGCTATGGATTCAATATTCTATTTTGTGTCGATATTGATGGAAGGAAAATGAAGTTAAACACTTACTGATAAAACATTGCAAAAAATGTGGAATTTTTATACATGCTATGCAAACGGTTACGCTCTACAAAATGAACGACTGAGGGAATATTCATATACCCTGTTTTGAAAAACATAAATTAATTGCAATATTTGGCTCATCAAATTAAGCTAAATATATCTAATATATTTTATACTTTTAACTTCGTGTTTCCTATATGATGAATATCACCAATGGTGAGTTGTTTTGATCTACTAGTTAACACAAAGCTAAGGCATGTCTGTCTTGTTGTTTATGTTGTTGGTAGTTTTAGGTACTTGGTACGCTGATAGTTATAAAAAGTGGGCATCGAATCGTTAGCACCAGTGAACTCCATTTTACACAAAATCGCGAGTTTTATGCTATTTATAGGCAGAACAATGTATTGATGCAGAACGCAATAAAACGCTTTCCTTAACATTACTCTTTCCTTGGAATCAATGCAATTACAATTATCTTGGAATCTTAAATGCGATACATCTACCATTTACATTCATTAGAAGACATTTGGAAAGTACATGCTAATGGATGCTACTCAGGATATTATTTAAGTGAATCGAGGTGACATTATCAAGAGGTGTGTACAGTCTACACATAGCTTACCTACAAGTCTCTCAGGTACCTACTACGTAATCAAAGGGGACTAGCGATTGATGCAGTTGGAAATATGTTTCGGCTGCATTGGATTTAATATTTAAATGATAGATGGGATGGTATCCGCAGTAGGCGGTGTGATTGAACGTCATGCATTCCAATGTCTACTTCTTTGTCTTGTGATTCCATTAGCTCCCACATTCATTTTAACACACTTGATTGAATGACCTATCCGTTTACCCGCGCGTGGGAACTTCTCTCGACATTATCCCATGCAATGTATGCTTCACATTTATCTTGGCGGAGCAGCAGCCAACACTGATTGAACAAATCACCCATGCTGGGCTATCATCAGTGCATCATATCATCATTAATAGTAGTGTGTAGTCGGCACTGTCAGATTTAATTGGAGAAGATGCCCTCCGGGCGCAACGGCCACCGCCAACCGCCACCGCAGCGTCGAATTGGCTCGAACGAACGCTATGTCAGCGCCAGGCCGAACAGCTGATCGGGCCGGCGCAGCGCGCGCCATCTGTTATCAGCGAAACGAACTACTCTGCTGCCGAGCGGCGAGTGAGCCTTCCTGCATGAATTCCAGCGCATGAAAGGCCATGACGCAGGCTCCAAACGTTTCGTCACTGTCCGGGCTTGGTCTGGTTTGACAAATAACGGACTAACATTCCGTTATCTTAGAAGGGCCCCCGTTCTGAAGCGGGTTTCTCGCGGATAATGTCAGTGAGTTGGAGCGCTGCCCCCGAACCACGAACTGTCATAGAACGCTGCCAGATGGCGACGAACGATTTGTTGACACTCGGGGAAATGGAGTCCGAGTTCTGGACCTTTGTGATCCGCTGAGTGTCTGCAGAAAGACTGCTGAGTGTCTGGAGAAAGACTGCTGAGTGTCTGGAGTGACTCGCTGACAGCAGCCTCAAACTGATTGCATGAATTTCACGGCGACGTCGGCAGCAGAATTCGCGGAAACGTCCGTGGATGTGGCTTCCACTTGACAGCCTTAAGTGTTGAACTTATGCCATTTGCTCTAAGCGGAAAGTCCGCTTCAAATGGGTAATAATGGCCATTTCAAGTTTCCGTTCGGTCGACGGAAAAACAATGTTTCTGGGTGCCAAGGCTTGGTAAAGCTCCAGTTTTAGGCCAACACTGCCGGTCACACTAATCCCATTTCATCCGCCCTTGAGGTGTACGTCAGGACAGCTCGTGTAAAACGACCCCTTTTCTTCGGCAGATTAAAAAAGGACCGTGAGGAACCCGCCACACGAAGCGGACTTGACACGCACTTCATGCTGATTCGCCAAGATTCCGCGTGAGACATCACGGCCACTTCGCTGAACCACCTCAGAGATTCCAAGGCGCCGGTCCGGCTGTGGCAGGACCTGAGCAAGGACGAGAAGGATCTTTATGCGCGGCGCCAAGACTCTGGTGGAGCTGCACCGACTCGAGCACCCCGACTACAAGTACCGACCACGCAAGAAGGGCCAGCCCAAGGAGGGCGCCAAGCCTGCTGCCTCCCCGGCCGCCAAGAAGAGCACCGCAAGCCGGCAGCGCAAGCCGGTGGCCGCGGCAGGGTACCTGTCCCCAGCCAGTCCGCTGGGGCTGACCGGAGACCAGACGTATCTGGGCGGGGGCGGCAGTCCGCTGTCGGTGGCGGCGGCGCCTGACAGTCCGCTGTCCTCTTGCTATGGCGGTCTGTCGCCGCTGTCGCCGGCTGCCTCGTCGCACTGCCAGGCCAGCCCGGCCAGCGTGCTGCACACGCCCTACAGCCCGGTGCCGTCGATCGGCTCCTCGAGCGGCTACGAGTCCGAGATGTCGTCCAGCCTGGCAGCGCACGAGCTGGCCGCCGGCGCTGAGGCCCCCTTCTACGACATGTCGCCCGCCGGCCACTGCTGCTTCTCGCCAGAGCCAGAGGCCGACATGGACCTGGAGCTGCGCGAGCTCGACGTGCAGCCGCTCTACGAGGAGTCGTCGCTGCTCAACCCGCTGGCCATGTTCCCCGTGCTGGACTTGACCAGTGACGACCTGGACGACCTCGCCTTCAGCTTGTAGGCGGCGCCAGGCGCGGCGTCACGCGCTCACGACGCTCCGGTACAAATGAGTCTGTATGATTTCTGGCTGTGGACTGTGTGACTGGCGACTGGGCGGTGGCCCGGCGGAGGCCGCTGGCCCGGTCAGGACGGGTGTTGTCGATGCGCGGTGTGTTGACGACGCGCACACCGCCCCCTGACCCTCGCTCAGGCTCAACCCGAGTCTCTGGTATCCTCCGGCGCAGGACGCTATCGCCTGTTGGCCAAGAGCCGCGTTGAGGCTGCCATGCGGACGCGTTTCACTCACCACTCGTGCCCTGTTTCGCAATCAAAATTATCGCATCACGCGGCGCGTGGCTTGGCGCGGCAGCGGCTAAACCGACGCGCGCCTGCGCCACAGCTGCCGTCCCCATTTATCCTAGTCTGTGAGTGCGTCGACGGTCGAGCGGTGATCGCAGGGACTACGTGTGTGGGAGTGGGGGGTGGCTTGCGGGGCCGGTGGCCCGCCGGGTCGGGTATTTATTTTCCAATTGATCTCATTTGATTGGCCGTGTGTCATTCTGTAGTTTGTAGGCGGCCGTGGGAACTGCGCCGGCCCGTACGCGTTCGAGTGCCTGAATGAGGCGCGTCCACGCACGAAGGCAGTGCTGGACGACGCAGACCTGTAGACCTTCCCTTACTCCTGAGTCGCTGACTGAGAACCTATCTTCGCTATACCCTCAAGTTTTACTACGCCTTTTGACTCCTTCCATGAGTGTCGTTTTCTATTGACCTGGTGGGACCAGGACTCCACTTTTAACTCTATCTTACAGCATTAACCCCATGGCTCTGCGTGGAAATACTCACTTTGCAACCCCAAGTATCACGGCCCTGCCCATCATTTTCAGAAAACGACACCCGTCTCTCCTCTGCCTTTTGCTCGTCTCTTGTCAGTGCGGCTGGTGTGTGGTTAGGTGCCAGCCCGTTGTAGTGCTAACGGCCGGGACAGCGGCCGGTCGTGGCGGGCTGGGGCTGGTTGCTGTGGACCCAGTGTGAGTGAGTGCCTGTTTGTGCCCAGTAGGCCCGAGCGATATGCGCGCTGAGTGCCGAGAGTTTGGTGCCCGTCTGGACGGTCTAGTTTTTGCTCGTGCGGTTCCGCACGACCTCGTGAGCTCAGCTCTGCAAGAGACTCGGTTTGGCACTGGTAAAGGCTGGAGGCTGACACCGATGGCACATGGTGACCCAGCGTGGCCGCTGTCGGGTGACGAACACCCGCTGCGGATGGCAAGCGGAGGTCATTGCGCATGCGCCAACGGTCTACCTCAGTCGCGTCGCGTTTGATAAACCCCGCCGTCGCACAGCTCAAATGCCCGTATTTTCTGCACCCTCTGTGCCTGAGCGGCGGCCGGCGCGCTCGACCGGCCAGGCCGAGCAGCGTCTCACCAGTGCAATCCGGCACTGTGCAATTCGGATTTCGGGCCGGAATGGCCACAGGCGGTTCGGCAATTGATCATTTCGAAGAGGTTCACGGTCTCGGCAGATGCCAGCTGCTCAGACCCGGTATCATCTTATCAGCTCCCTGATCTCCATCAAAAACTCGGCGAGACCAGGCTCTCGCTGACAAAAAACGACTTGCAATTGATTGCAATATGTTGGGTAGTGTGTGACTTTACGGCGTATGTTCTGTTCGGGAGGTCGTGAACCCTGCTGACGCTGAGCGTGACGTCACTGGTGTTTTGTGCTGAGAGAAGCGCGGATAATCGTTCTGGAGTGCGACATCGCGATGAATACCTCCTATTGTAAATACGATGTGTTATGATTAAAGGTATGAGTTGGTGCGTTATGGAGGTATGAGTTGGATTTTGTTCGTGTTTGCCCATGTATCTAGTCCGATTTTGTAATTTTGTATGTGCAAGTGTTCTGGAGCCGTATCGTTTGTTACAATATATCACATGGACACTGAAAGACGCTGTGTGTCGTGGGATTTCTGAATGCACGGAAAATAGAAAAGAGAGACCTTAGAACGTTAGGCTTAGGACCACCAAAAACGTGAATTGAAATACTCCATAATCTGTAGGGAAACTAATAAGCTTGAATGAAATGACAGAGAAGGAGATCTAAGAAGACAAAGCATGGTATCTGGGTTACTTGCCAACAACGGTGACTCTCTTGTTATCCACGAGTATTGCGATGCTTACATACAGCGACACCGGCTACTTGATGAAAGCAGAAGTCAGAAACTGTGTTGTAGCCGTTACTCATCCACATATCACGATAAAATGATAGACGATTGCTTTTGCGATAAATCTCTTATATAGTTGCCACATCGTAGATAGTCTTTCCGATATCTCCTCCCGCGGTGCGAGCCATGCCTCCGAGGTAACCTTATATACGGTATCCATGTGCGCGAGCGCCTGAGCGGCCCTTTGATTCACGTGTTTACGGACTCTTCCATCTGGGGAAAATTACACGACTCTTAGGCAATCTCTCTCTCCTACGCGAACAAGTACTGATGACCGAATGCTCATTTCCCGGCCGGCATTGAATAGTGTGTCCTTTATTCTCGAGTCCCAAGCCGGCATCCATTTAGTCGTAATTAAATTCAAAGTTTAGCTCTGACGTCAATCAGGAGCAGTTATGGACTTCTGACCCAAACCCGTTGCTAGGATCAGAGCAGAACTCTTTCTACGGCGTATATTTCATCCCCTCCCCCTCCCCCTGACCCATGACGTGGCCGTGCGCAGATGCTTGCTTGTGGCGTCGACACATGCAAACAATGGTATGACTTCTTGCTTCGGGCGGCAAGGTACATGTCAGACAAAATGCAATCTCCAATGTTATGTGACAAGCCGATGTGCTATCATGGTGAAATATGATCAGAACCAGACACAATACACATCTTACAAAACATTAATATACTCGACTATTGTTTATTGGTATTAAACTTCCGAAGACTGCGGAAGTGTAGCAACTGGTAGCAGACCGTGCGAGGATAGTCATCTGCTCAGCTAGGGTTTGCATGGAGTTTTCTAAGGACAGGACATCGATCGTTCAAATCAAAACTGTGCAGCAGATTAAAGGATGACAATTTTATTGTCGCCGTAAAATGATAAGCTGTCTCGACTTGAACGACAATCATTTTAGACTTGGTGGATCACTGACCTTGAGGATTATCAGTATCTACAAGGCAAACGGAATATCATCGACGGGTGCCTGCCTTAGGGCAGACCTAACACCCTTCTTAAAATAAAGATGCTGTACCGCAATCCTTTGTGTCGAGCGGTACAGTCTACCAGTAAATTAATGCATCTAACATCATGATGCAGTCTCCACGTGCCTTGTTTACTCATTGTGTCTGTGAAAAATATGGAGACTGCAATACACTACACTAAGTAGTGTATACACTACACTACACTAATACACTACACTACACACAATACACTAAGTTAATCAATGCGGCACAGTCTAACACTTTGAGTAGCTAGCCGCCAAGTTGCAGTCTTCACATCACCTACCCGGTGATGCATGTGTGTGCCTGACCTATGATGTGTGATGTGCCTGACCTATGATGTGTAATGACCTGACCTATGCAGGTGTGTGCAATGCACATTGTGTAAGTGCTCAGTGTTCGATAAGGAACTGGAATACGGTGACAGAGTCAAATCAATGTGCGTTTTCATTTACTTCAGGGGAGGGCTACTGTGTGATTCATGTCAAAATATGATTGCGATTTTATTTCCTGTTTTGGAGGAAGCAGAATAAGCAAGAAACGTATAGTTAATGATCAGGCACAGCAGGCATCAGCCTGCCAGCACATAAGATAACATCATCCATTCAAAATAGCTGGAAGGTGAAAACGTAGATACTAGGCAGCAGACCTTTTACAGTCGGCTCCTATCAGGTACACAGCGATGGCGAGTTGAAGTCGATCCCAGGATATGTCAAGTTTGTAATCACATGGTACATTTGGGATTTAAGGACATTTTTAACTTCCCTCGTCTTTCCGTTTAAACCTCACAAAAACGAAATGACCCAATCGTTTATGAGAATGCATAAATGGATAGCTAGTGTTCGTTAGTTTTGGCGTTCGACGACCGATGGCTATTTCTAGACCCCACAGTTACGACGTAGCATGCAATGACAGAGGCCCTGCTTGCAAAAGAGAAATGCCTCAGTGGTGTCTCAAGCTACCAAGGGAGTCCAGGCATGACCTGAGGGCCGACCTTCGAGTGACGTAGCCAAGGGCACGGGGGCCATGGCCTACCCCCCCCACCCCCACCCCCCCCCTGAGCGAAATATTCACACTAGATATGATGAGATTCTCTGAAAACCCGACCCTACCCCGTGCAACTTATGGCTGAGGAGCAAAATGTGATTTCATACTAGATAGAATGAGATTTTAGGAGCAAATGTGATTTTTTCCGACGTGCCCCCTGAGCAAAATCCTGGCTACGTACCTGCGGCACTTACTCCAAGACCGCACTTGGTCTGAGGCCTGAGTGCATAGTGCATACTCTTCTAAAGTCCAACTTTGTCGTCCAGTGACAGAAACACCTAAGGGTCTGTTCTCGTGGCACCTCCCGGAAGGAGTTTGGAGCAGCTTGGAGCAGCCCAGAGCGGCCGTGTTGGAGCCACCACGGGAATGATTGAAGGCGTTTGGAGGAAGTATCGGCTGCTGTGTCATGGCTAGGTATCTGTTGACGTTAAAATGCATCAGCTGCGCCATAAACGTACTCCTCCAGTCTCCTCCGGTTGTCCCCACTTCGATTTCGGGAGCAAGTTGAAGGAGTTTGGAGGAGATTTCGGTCGAGCTTGGAGGCAGGGTTGTGCTCGACTCAGATTTGACTCAGACTGACTCGAATCTGACTCATTTTCGAAGGCCCTCTGACTCAGCTCTGACTCAAACGGGGAACATTTTTAGTTGACTCAACTTTGACTCATTAGCTTTTACTCCTGTCTCAGCTCCGACTCATGTGAAGCTGTATTGAGTCGACTCATTTTTAACTCATGTTCAGCTGACTTCACGACTTCAATGATTTCCATACCCAAAGGCAATGCGGTCGAGCAGCTCCGGCCACTAGCTAATTGGAGCCCGCACGCACCACTGGCCTTCGAAGACGCTCATGGAATCCGGCGACGTTTGAAGCTCGGTGACACAATCGACGGCGGAGGAATTTTAACAGACATAGTTTAAAGCCGGAGAAAGGAAGTGTGTGACGTCACGGTTCTCACAGCCGAGGTTTCTCGGACAGCCGAGCCATAAATGAGATCATTAATTGACATCGCATTTCGAAACATGCATGCCTCAGAGTGGCTTCGGTAATCTCTACAGAAGCAAACTAACACTGAGGTAAATCACAGTTCACATCCCCGCTGGAATTATATTCGAATGCGGAATTAGAAGCCGCAATGCTACAAGGCAATGTTACGATGTAACAGATCATTTAAGCACGAATATAAATATAAATAAACAAATAAAACCAAAAGCATGACAAATAGGCACGAAAGGTACAATAGATGGATAGACAGATACCTTTATTCCTGACAACACTTCATTTCAACAGGATATCTTTTATTCATACAGCAGATATCAGTAATGCCTCATACAACAATCTGACTATCATACAACATGTGAGTTTTAGGTTACACGATGTTCATTGTTCAAGTAATGCCAATTACAGAAATCATATATTGATATAAAGTCTGCCAAGTACAAATCGCTGCTACAATCGTGTTGCTGGCATCAAATCGGTAAAGGACGAGCGAGCCCGTAGAAATCAGATAGCAAGGAAATTGAACTGCTGTCATCTAAACTGAAGAAGGTAGTGTAGCACAGGTAGTGTAGTCTAACAATACACACAATTTCAGCTTAATCGGTCAGTGCAGTCGAGGAACTGGAGGTGCTTTGCAGGATTCTGTTGCCATGGCAACCATCGCAAGTCGCCGCCTATCACTGCGGCCGTGGTGCCACCTATACTGCACCCGGCCGCAGTCTACCCGAAGGTGGAGGCGATCTGGGCACACGACACTCCTGACGCGGTACGTGCCACGTGCCATGATGACCCCTCACTTGAGACAAAAATGTCAATAGCATAATTTATTGAATGGGGCTATTAGATGGTGAAGACTGTTTGTCAATCAGATGCGGGATTCCAAAGATATAAGCTTCTGAAAAGCGTTACGGTCGGGTCGGACCGAGTGGTCGGGTTGTGTTGTGCCAGCCGTTTATATGCGAGAAAATTCCGTATTCAGTGAGGACTCGCTCGCGCTTCGCGCCATTTCATAACTAAAGGCGGATCCAGAAGGGGTGTTTTTGTGGGAGGGCAAATCTCCAAATGTATCAGTCACTTCTAAAATCTAATCGGATTTTGCTTGCCTATGCAATATGCATTGGCAGGTGACAAAATAGAAACCTTGCTCTGTCAAGATTGCTTAGTTGTTCTTCTATATCACGAAATGTGTCAATATTGCGTCGATTTCAGGTGTTTTGGGGCCAAGGCCCCTTCCTCCCTGGATCCGCCCATGGTTACAACAAAGCTGCAACTACAGTTGGAACAACACACACACACACACACACACACACACACACACACACACACACACACACACACACACCTACACTTGCAGCGGTACCTATCCGAGCGTCCCGTTGCACAAGGACCGAGCTGTTGCGCAACTATCTGGGCAGATTGCGCACGACGGCGGGTTGCTTCCGGGTGAGGTGGCGTTGACTCTCAGGGGACCGCTTCAGCTCCTTGGCTTCTAATGTGCATGCCCAACCATGCATAGATTCCCGCATGGCATCCCTGTAATTGGCATTCTGTTGCATTTGTAAAGACCACAAGCTTAAATCCCTCACGGCACATTTGGTCAAAAAAGTTCACCATTTCGACTATGCATAATATCCAAGGTTCATAGAGATAAGATTGCTGATTTAGCCATGTCATCAAAATGGTCATTCTATATAAACCAAAGAAGAGCATCTTAAGGCAAGTAGCATCCCTATGCACACTACATTCTAGTACCTGAAATTGAATACGTATTCTGTGATATATAAATCATTTCAGTTTAGGAAAATATGTACAAATATTATTGACATCTTAATACAAGATAAAGAAGACTAATCAAACAGAACGTCTTATGAAAACAATATATATTGCATTTTTGAAATATGGTATATGTTGGTCTGAATATTCTTCTTTGAATGGGGCCCATGCATGTAAACTATCATCGTAGATATAGCAATCATGCACATAATATAAAATTAATTTGTATATAAGGCACATTTTTGCCAAAATGCCCTGCTTAACGAGGTACTTCTGTACCGGAAGCTTCTTTGCTCTGTGCATGAACCAAAACGGAAGTACCTCTGGTCGGATTGTTTACTTGCGCCAGTTGTCTGTCACAGCTACAGTTCAGGCTCCTCGCTTCCCGTAAAGAAAGCCGCAAAATAATATAAAACAAGCATGATATATATTTTTTACTCAATAGATAGCTTATCTTTTTCTGTTAGCGTGAAATACAACGAATTAGCAATCCCAGCATGAAAATAATGACAATATTGAATATACTTAGTTCCACGACAAAAACAAATTCTTCGTAGCCGTTGCGTATAAAAAAACGGCACTATAAACATCCCAGACCGAAATGTAGTCACGTAATGTCCTACACCTGATAATATCACTGAGTAACACCTGAGTAGTGAGTAAGCCGCCGTACCATTCCATCTTCCATGGGTATTTAAACATCCCTCTCATCATTATCATCATTATCGCCTTTTTCTTCTATAACATCACCCCTGATACACCCCTCCAGAATCTTGGCACTCAACTTGACACTCTCTACATCTCCCTTAGCACAAGCCCGACACCTCCCGTCCCTGACGACAAACTCTCTTGGCACTCCGTTTGACACTCCTCTACATCTCCCTTAGCACCGAAGCCGGACACCTCCCGTCCCTGACGACAAACTCTCTTGGCACTCTTCCTGACACATGCGCCGAGTGCTTTGTTTCTTCAGGCGCGAACGGGAGACAATTTACTAACGGCTCGCATCACGTCCTGTTTAGGTGGCCATCACTCCGCAGTCACTGAATGACTGAAATTACACGCCTTGAGTTACGCCTAATGACTGTTTGGGCAGGATTGAAATGATTATCGCGGCTGTTGCAGGCTTCGGCTCGGACGTGTAGCATTAGGAGGAGCGTTTGTTACCGCGGAAGTTTGTTGGTTGCGCTCAAGGCGACTGATGCACTTGGATTGTCCTCGTTTCTATTTCCTTCCAAGCGCTCGTGTTATACAGGCCTTCACGGAAGGCACACCTGGAACAAGGTATACGGCATTGTAAGCGTGATAAACGTATCACTTGTCCATGTCCGGCATGGCTCATCGCACTGCCACCGGAGGTGACCTGGGTCATGACCTTTGACCTCGCTCGCAGCTCCAGGCAAGCCTCGTGTTATTCAGCCAGCTCTTCTATTGATTCCTCCATTCGCCGGGCGGCCGCGCTGCTGCTGCCACCGCTGGCACGCTGCCAACTCCCGTAAACACGTGGAGCAGTGACCTGTGACGTCATCGGTCGGGTGTGCGTGCGGTCAGGACGTGGGTGACACGCACCGAGCTGCCGCTGGTGACGTCACAATGACATCAGAGCGGAACCTGATGTAACGAGAGTTATTCGTCACCATCCGCTGTGGTTAACGGAATAGACAGGCTGGTTCGGACGATGTACGGTATCCCGCATCATATCGTATGACGCAACTGGGATTGCTATTTGATACTGGGATGTAGCGCATCATCGTTGAGGGTCGTGCGACTTCCTGATGAGCCAGTGACGGTGATTTCACTCGGATCTATGTCAGAGACCCTCAGGCTTGTGCAGGCCCAATGCATTGCTCCTGTTTAGCATACAGCTCGCAGTATTTTAATAATAACCTTTAAAGTCAAACTCCCCTGGTCTGATTTTCATAAGCCCAATCCTACTCTGAGATAATGAAAAGGTGAACTGGAACTAGGAGTTCCAGGGAGCGATCAAAGACCCACTTAAAGCTCAAATCCAGCGCTGAAAGCAACTTAGACGGTCCTCAGAGTCACCTCGCTGGAGGGTGAAATGGTATCCCAGTTCCATCCACCCCCAAATAATACACCACTGCTCGCCATTTGAGTCATGCCCCTGTTTCGTGACAGCTGCCAGTTATCACATAGCCCGCCAGAGAACGAACCGGAAAGCATATGCTAATTACTGGGAGCCGGTGTGGAAACGGCTAGCAGTGCATTGAATTCAGTCCACCACTTCCTGGTGGTGGTCAGACATTGGAGCCTATGATCCACCGCGAACCGGTCGAAACGGCTGAAACCGGCTAACCACTGCATGGCCGGCCAGCCGGGTTGCCAAGTGGAGCTACGACGGGAATCACCATACGGGGTACGATGGTCTGCAACGGCGACACTGCTCTGGAGCTATGACGGGAACACGATACGGGGTACGATGGTCTGCAACGGGCGACATAACTGCTCTGGAGCTAGACGGGAATCAGATAGCGGTGTACGATGGTCTGCAACGGCGAACTGCGTCTGGAGCTGATGACGGGAATCACACCTACGGTGTACGATGGTCCTGCACGGCTGACACTGCTCGGTAGCTATGACGGGGGATCACGATACGGGGTACGATGGTCTGCAACGGCGACACTGCTTCTGGAGCTATGACGGGAAATCAACGATACGGGGTTAACGATGGTCTGCAACGGCGAACTCTGCTCTGGCTATGGACGGGAATTCACGAATCGGGTACGATGGTCTGCAACGGGACACTGCTCTGGAGCCTATGACGCGGAATCACGATACGGGGTCGATGGTCTGCAACGGGCGACACTGCTCTTGGAGCTATGACGGAATCGATACGGGGTACGATGCTTGCAAGGCAGACACTGCTCTGGAGCTTATGACGGGAATCACGAATCGGGGTACGCATGGGCATAACGGCGACACTGACTCTGGAGCTATGACGGGAATCAAGATAGGGGTACGATGGATCCTGCAAACGGCGAACGCCTCTGTCGAGCTATGCCGGGAATCACGATCCGGGTACGCATGGTCCTGCAACGGCGACACGCTCTGGAGCGAATGACGGGGAATTCACGAAACGGTGTAACGATGGTCTGCAAACGGCGCTCTGCTCTGGAAGCTATGACGGGAATACGATACGGGGTACGAATGGTCCTGCAAACGGCGACACTGCTTCTCTGGGCGATACGGGAAATACGATACGGGTACGATGCGTCTGCAACGGCGACACTAGCTCTGGAGCTTGACGGGAATCACGATACGGGGTAAGGATGGTCCTGCAACGGACACTGCCTGGAGCTATGAAGGGAATTTAACGATACGGGGTACGATGGTCTGCAACGGCGACACTGCTCTGGAGTACGGCTCCGAAGTCCGAGGTGCGAAACTGCGGCACAATAGCAAACCTACGGCTCAAAACTACCGCATTGAGTCATGTTCAGAGTCAGGACACTGGACTCCGTTCAACTCACAGCACCACTGCATATAAAATCGTTGACTGATATATCAATATGGCTTGCACTGATACCGCAAAGTTGTTCGAAATTAATACAATTGTGTCTCTCTTGATTCGCAGTTAAAACTGTGCAATTTATTATGTTTAAAAATACAACCCTTATTGACCAATATGACAGATCACCAGAAGAGTTATTTTTGTAGCCTTTAAGATAAATAGCTTTAACCCCAGTTACACATCTCTGGCATAGCGAGGTCATATTTTGAGTGTGACGGTGTCACCTTGGGCGGGCCAGGTAGGGCTGGATTGGAAGGGTAAACACAGTCCCTGGCCGGTCTGAGCCCTGCGCAGCGCCCTCTGACTGCCGCCGAGATGGGGTCAGGGGCCGGGCTGGGAGGGCACCGACACCAGTCCACCTCGCACCCTTCCACTGCACCCACCGCACCCTCTGCACCCTCTGCACCCTCTGTACCCTCTGTACCCTCTGCACCCTCTGCACCCTCTGTACCCTCGTGCACCCTCTGCACCCTCTCACCCTCTGCAACCGCTCTCACCCTGCACCCTCTGCACCTCTGCACCCTCTGCACACTCTGCATCCTCTCATCCTCTGCCAGCCTCTGCACCCTACTGCACTCCTATGCACCTCTGCACCCTCTGCACCCTCTGCACCTCTGCACCCCTCTGACCCTCTGCAGCCCTCGCACCCTTGCACCCTCTGCACCTCTGCACCTCACTGCACCCTCTGCACCTCTGCACTCCTCCTGCACCCTCTGCACCTCTGCAGCCTCTGCACCCTTGCCAGCCCTATGCCTCTGCACCTATGCAACCTCTGCATCGCTTGCACCCTCTGCCTCCTGCACCCATCTGCACCCTCTGCCACCCTTATGCACCCTTGCAATCCTCTGCACCTCTGCACCCTCTGCACCCTCTGTAACCTTCTGCAAACCTCTGCATCCCTGCACCCTCTGCACCCTCTGCACCCTCTGCACCCTCTGCACCCTCTGCACCCTCTGCACCCTCTGTACCCTCTGCACCCTCTGCACCCTCTGCACCCTCTGCACACCTCTGCACTCTCTGCACCCTCTGCACCCTCTGCACCCTCTGCACTCTCTGCACCCTCTCAGCCTCTGCACCCTCTGCACCCTCCGCACCCTCCGCAGCCCTCCGCAGCCCTCCACGCTCACCACTGCACCCCACCTATACCCCGTCCTACCCCGCCCACTACCCAGTACCCACTACCACCTACCCCGTCCACTACCCAGTACCCACTACCACCTACCCCGCCCACTTCCCGGGTCCAGGCTCAACTCTCGAAAAGGTTTATCATTAAAGTATGGTGGAAAAGAGAGTGGTTTAAGATGTGGGCACTGCCGGATCCAGGGGGGGGGGCAGTCGGGAAATGCCCTCCCCAACAAACGCCTGAAATCAGAGCAAAATTGACACATTTCTTGATATATCAGAAAATATAAGGAAATTTTACAAAGTAACGTTTGTTTTAAACGGAATGCTTCACCTAACTGAAGGTTGTCAAATGTACGCCGGTTGTAATACAAACATGAAGTAAGTGCTGCTGAAAACGATGGCGATATTTTGTTTCTTGAAAAGTCACTTAACTTTTTCAAAATAAATATTCTTGAATTTTGGGAAATTATGTCATTATTGAGATATAGAGGGCTATATAGAATAGGCACAATCTTTGTGACAATTTCGGCGCGCTTGAATGCATACAAGTCTGCTGTTATCGTAATAGCAGCAAGTGATCCAATCAAGGTTCGATAATTAATACAAGTCGTTTTTTCCCCCGGACCAACAACCTTGCAGATGCTTGAAGTGGCTGTTCGCCAATCAGTGGCGGCACTTGCATAAGTCCTCTTTTGCAAATTAATGTGCAAAAGTTCAAAATTAAATTGCTTAAAAACGGTTAAGTTTTGGAAAAAATTGGTTTAGTAGTTTAGACCTTTCAATAACGGCCAAAGATGATGGCTATCTCAGGTAAAAACCAATGCTAAGGTGAAACATTCCCTTTAAATCCGCCAGCAATGCATAAGCAAGTGAAATCCGATGAGTTTTTACAATTTTGAGAGACTTTGTTCAATTTGCCTCCCCCAAAAAGTATCCCCCAAAAAAAAACATCGGTCCGGACCCACCAATAAATGTGGGTAGTTTTGCGCGTGGTAATAATTTAGGATCGAATGTTTCCCTAGCAAGAAATATTGGATCCTGGTTCGTCGAGCAGCAGTTGTTGGCGCTTCAATTGGCTGTAATTGTGTGTCCCTCAGATGGATTTAAGTGTGGCGTATGTGTGCCCCGGATCGGTTTTCCGTTCGAAGTTCTGCGAAAGTTGTCTAACTGCGTCTTACACCAGGGCTAAAAGCGACGGCTGAAGCGATGGCGTTATGTAAGACGTAATAATCGATGAAATCGCACAACTTGGCAATATATCCACCACTAAAGCCACGTTATATCCACATAAATCAAACCAGGGAAATCGATAAGTAGAGCTTGAGCGACCGAGGCTTAACTGTGCGTATACTAGTTCTGAAATGGTTCCAAAGAGAAACACTCGGCGTCTAAATTTAGAGGGCTACCGCATTCTTGGCATAAACAACACTACGGAACCGCACGTGTCAGTGACCTACGCAGCGCATCCACCATGGCCAACATCAATTCTCTGAATTCATATTCAGGTGAAGTTTTATGGGTACAGAAATGGCGCATGTTGGCACTGACACAGGTGTAGGCGCAACTCGTGCGCTTTTTACCCCCATCCCCTCCCTAGTAGGCCCCACTCCATGAGGCCCCGGGGGCAATGACCCCACCCGGAAAACACTCGAGGTTGTAGATCGCATCAGTAGCCAGCGTTGACTTCATAGGCGCCGCCAGTCTCGACGCTCGAGTGGCGAGTCTGACGCACATGATAACACCCTGCACCACCCACTCTAATATCGGCAGCGGATCGGCTCGAACGCTCTCGCCTTTGACCCGTCTGGGCTGGCGCTGACCACCTGGCGTCGCCACTGCCCCGAGGCGATACGACCTTGATGCCTCGGACGCGATTCCCTGGCCACTTCTCCGCCGCGGAGACCGGCCAAGGTCGACAGGAGAGATCGTGACGTCATGCAACTGCGTCAACCGAGCCTGCCGGCACAGCCTAGCTGGCAGGCGGCCCCAGAGTAAACAAGCGAGGCGTTTGACCTGTTACGTAAGGAGGGAGGAGACCCGGTTGTTGCAACAGCATTTCAGCACAGGAACGGTACAGAAGAGGGCTTGTTTTGATCAGGTGGTGGTGAAAGTTTATCTACACGCTTGTTTGTGCTCAATTGCTCATTCACACACGCTATTTGTTGTTATATCGTATCTGATTTGCTAGCAGTATTTTATCGTATTTAGCTATCTATCAGGAAATGTAATGATTATATTAGCTGATATATACTCCCGGCCCATCCCCGTCATTTCCTCCCTACCTGACCATCAGCTGAAGGATGATCACGTGACTGGTGATGTAGCTGAGGCCGGTTACAGCATACCTGTCTCTGCCGACAGACCGTCCTGGGGGAGAGCTCACCAGTCTGTCTCTACAGCATACCTGTCCCTGAGCTGACAGCCCGTCCGGGGAGAGCTCCCAGTCTGTGCTCTACAAGATACCTGTCCTGAGCGACAGCCCGTTGCCTGGGGGAGCTCACCAGTCTGGTGCTCTGATCAGATACCTGTCCCTGAGCTGACAGGCCCGTTCCTGGGGGAGCTCCCAGTCGTCAGGGGACCATCAGGAGTGACTTGACAGGGCGCGGGGTAGCCGTGAGACTGACCAAACGCGTCAGTTGACTGAGGTACACTGCCATCGTCGCGCACCGCGAGTAACGCACGACATATCTGAGCTGGACTATTGGCTCCAAAATAAGCGTCCCGCTGGGTTGGCCGGCACAGCAGTTAATTAAAGGGAATATACCGCCAAGTGGGAAAAGTATGTGCAATGATGGAGATTAGTGCTCAGATGAGTGGCACTCATCTGCATCATTCCACATACTTTTCCCAAGACGGCATATTCCCTTTAACTGCTGTGCCCGCAAACCCAGCGGGACGCTTATTTTGGAACCAATAGTACATTGCACGGTGCACATTGCTATTTGCTTTAGCAAATATAAGTAAATTTCTGTCCTCACAACAGTCTCTGATGCAGGTCTGACTACACCGATAGCACCACACTGGATACAGTAACGTGTCTCTTTAGATTGATACTATCGTTCACTCGATCTCAAATTGTATATTTTATTGCTAAGTGAATGGGGACTGGTAGTGGAATAGCAGCCAAGCGGATATGAGAGTCGCCCAGAAAGCTGATGCTTACAATAAATGCAGAAGAGTATTATAAGTTCCTTTCATCTGTCACATTCGCATTGTTCATCACACCATCCATCTGCTCTATCGATTATGGGCCTGTTCCAGTCGCGCCTCTTTCCTCCTCTAAGCTGCTCCAACTGCAACTGCGCTGTGTTAAATAATACGACTGGACCAATTGGGAGCAACTTTGAGGAGGTTAGAGGTGCGACGGGAACAGGCCCTAAGTTACTCTCTCCATTCGCGCTTGCCTCCATCCCACCCCGGCTATTGCTTGCCACTCATCACTACCTGTTATCGCAAATCCTGCTATACTTCCTCGCCTACCATCTATCCCTCCCCATCAGCCTCGGTGCAGTTTGCAGCCGACGTATCTGTGGCTCTCCGCGGGGGACAGGGAGGGGAGGAGGGGGGGGGGAGATTGCGGGTCACGGAGGCTCAGTGTCCCCTCCCAGCCTCCTTCAAGGCAGAGCAAGGAACGGGCGTTGAAACTCAGTAGCATGTCAACATCGCGCTGCGAAGGCGGGAAGGATTGCGCATGTTTCCGGACTGCGAAATTAAGGCAGGTATTGTAAGGAAGCAGCTTCTGCAAGAAAGTTTGGGAGCTAACTGGAAAATTGGTTAACCCCGCTGACCGGGGCAAATATTACCCCCTGACGCAGTTTTCGCGATAAGCTAAAAACACAAGACGCTATCAACTTGAATCTTGGAGTACCTTTATATTACATCACTTGTAATCTGTGAAAAACTGAAGAAGTTTCGTTGACACATTTTTTAGATCATAAGACTTCCCCAAATTGTGTGACATGAGCTTTGACGATAACATCAGCTAAATTTAAACAGGCCGTTAAAACACACGTTCTTTAACAAAATGCATAAACCCAAAATCGTCAAAAGATTAGCCACAATGTTAAGGGCCTGACAAACAAATTTCAACTTCTTCAAATGTTGATTTTTAACCCTTAAAAGAGTCCAAAATACTGATTTTGGGGAAAAGTTGCACAAAATCCAAATTTTATAAGTTGTTGAAAACGGAATGTATTTTACAGTGAAATATGTTACTCACAGTACACAATGAAAAATGAAACCAAATTTCAAAGCAATATCTTTATTTCTGAGTGAGTAATGGCTCCCAGGTATGGTCAAACTGATGACTGTAATATTTGAATTGCGTTTTTTACCAGAACAAAGAAATAAATGTCAGCACTGTATTTCTGAGATAAAACTGGATTATAAATATGTAACTTATTAAAATGTTATTTTGTGTTACGATGTATAAATTTCACATTTTGACCTGATGTGACCTGAATTTGACCTGAGCCTGACACTACCTTCACTTAAATTAATTTAGATGGTACAATTATTATCACTATCGGACTGTACGTATAAAACCGCCCATCAAACAAGTGTCGCATGACTTTCGAAAAACTTTGCGGATTGTGACCTTTTGTGACCTGACCTTGACCTTGACACTTTCCCACAAAAAAATGCATCATGTGGGATGTGTATTATACCTCTGGGAGCACTTTGGGTGCACATGGTTGCGATCAAAGGCTTTGGATTGAAATCATGGTCTATAAACTAAAATGTCTCGATTTTGACCTTTGACCCGACTTTGACCTAATATGTGGCCTCAATAACAAATTGAAAAATTTATAGTAACCTGAAAATGCGTCTCAGTGAGAGCTTTTGAACGCTGCCTTGTGCGTCTTTCTGCAATCATTGGTTCCAGAGATAACGAGGGAGGGGGCAATATTTACCGGCCCCTTGTGCGTCTTTCTGCAATCATTGGTTCCGAAGATAAAGAGTGAAGGGGCAATATTTGCCTCCCCCGGTCAATGGTGTTAGGCTGAGGCCCCAATCAAGCGCAGTACCATCGAAATCCACAAATACAAATTTATCCCTGGAACTGACCCACTTCCTCATCAAAGTTGGGGGGGGCTTAAGCCCCAGTTGGAGGACTTAAGTCCCAGTTAGGGAGCTAAATCTCCCTCCCCCGAAACTGAATAGGAACATACATCCCTGGTAAGAAGGTTTGCAAGGTTTGTGGCAAGGTTTGTGGTATTTTATGTCACTTTGGAAACATTGAGAAATACTTTGCGTCGAACCAGGGGAAAATACTGATGGGATTCTAGGTAGAAAATGAACTTCGTCTGATAAATTATCCCGGAAATAATAAATTGGATTGCAGAGCCTATGCTATACAAAGACGGAGGTTATTATATAACTATCAATATCCTAATGGAATCGGGCACGTTCCCGTAAAGTAGTATTGCGTACAGCTCCTAGAAAGCAGGCGGCGTGAACTGTGAAGCGTGCGACAGTGGTTTTGGCCTTATCTGTAATACGACTTCCTTTAGTGGCAGACCGGGAACCAACGACATGCGACGTAAGCCACTGCAAATTGGACTGCTACCTTCAGTGTATGAGGGATTTCACAGATCCGTATAAGATCGCCTTAAAACGCGGAAACATCTCTTTTCAGTGAGGTCAGTCAACTAAATTGCTACGCAAATGTCTGCCTCATATGCCGTATAGGTCGATTTAAGCCCGTCCTCTATCGCGTCGTCCAGGCTGGGCGCCGTCATTTACCCCCTGTTAGCGAGCACAAAGATGTTTTAATAGGGCCACGGTCAATCTAATTTGAACCGACCCCATAGAAAGCAGAGTGAACGAGCCTCATATTTCCCCCGTACGACTCTCAAACACTGAGTTTAACTCCTCAGTCGACTGTATCATCTTAGAACAAAGGTGGATGGCGTCCCTGGTGAACATCTTGTCCTTTATTGCCTGACATGCTTGTCGGAGCGCAGGCGGCCCAGACCAACCAGCTGCCAAATGAAACACCCCATTGTACACCCCGCTTATTTCGGCGCATTATCAGCGGTCCCGCAGCCTGTTATTAAGGTCCGCTCAGTGCCATACAGCCCACCTTTCCGTCGACATAACCCGTCAGCTGATTGCCTTTATTGATTCTCCCGCTGGAAATGGCCCCAGGGCTAATTGCTGGTCGTGAAAAAGCGGCGAGCGGAGCGCGCACCCGAATTTACATGACGCTGCAACTTGAAAAGCATTCACTGATGGATACCAGTGGATCGATACCGTAATTGGTCCCGATGGGAAGCGATAAAACGAAGTTGATGTATTGCGTACAGCGGTTTCATTTAATTAGAATGGACATGTTTGCAGCACGCATCTCCACACACAGTTGGAGAGATTGTGTCAGTCGTTGCTGCCACGAGCACTGCAACGCAGACTGCGGCTCGTGCTGGTGCATCGCATCTCTAGTGGTCCGGCATGTGCGGCTGGACGCGGAATGTTGATATCTGCACGTGGCGTGACACTCTTCCTGGTCTGAGTCAGCCGCAGAAAACACCGCAGAAAACCGCGGACCCCGCGGACTCTGGCCTCGACCAGGACGATCGAAAAACGCCGCCGCGTTTCGGCCTTGGCCTGACCTAGAAACGAAAGGTCATGGTTAAGTCGCACCTCTCCAATAAATAGGGGGCAGATTGGGTGGCTGTGAATGATTTCGGCACCTGGGTGTCAGAGCAATGGGGGTGATTATATTACAAATTCTTTGAAAATAGCACATGGTGTGCCAAAATGATGCATTCCGCAGTGACGATGGGTAAATATTTATACAAATCTGAGACTGAAAGATTGGTGGCCCCAGATTCTCCGCGCGCTAATTGATCTCACACAGGTGGGCGCAATGCATACAGGGCAGACCGTTGTAGGTACTGGGTCATGTGGGAAAGACAACACGCCTCACATGATTGAAGATGCACGAAAGACGAAACGTCTGAGAAGCGGACTATATGGGGCCGGAGAGAAGCACAACAACCCATGGTAGACCACAGCAGCTACGGACCACAGCAGACCACACCACACTACAGCAGCAGCGGACCACAGCAGACCACAGCAGACCACAGCAGACCACAGCAGACCGCACCGCACCGCACCGCACCGCACCGCACCGCACCGCACCGCACCGCACCGCACCGCACCGACACCGACACCGACACACCGCCACACCGCACCACCGCCACACCGCACACCGCACACCGCACACCGCACACCGCACACCGCACAACCGCCCCCCCCCCCCCCCCCCCCCCCCACACCGCACACGCAACACCGCACCACCGCACACGCACACGCACACCGACACCGCACAACCGCACCACCGCACACCGCACACCGACACCGCACACGCACACCGCACACCGCACACCGCACACCGCACACCGCACACCGCAACACCGCACACCGCCAACACCGCACAACGCACACCGCACACCGCACACCGCACAACCGCAACACCGCACACCGCCACACCGCCACACCGCACACCGCACAACACAGCACACCGCCACACCGCACACCGCACACCGCACAACCGCACACGCACAACCGCACATCGACACGCACACCGCACAACCGCACACCCACCCGACACCGAACCGCACCGCACCGCACGCACCGACATCGCACACGCACCGCACCGCACCGCACCGCACCGCACCGCACCGCACCACCGCACCGCACACCGCACACGCACACCGCCACCGCACACACGCACCGCACACCAGCACCGCAACACCCGCACACGCACCACCGCACCCACACCGCACCGCAACCGCCACCGCACACCGCCACCGCACACCGCACCGCACACCGCACCGCACACCGCACCGCACACCGCAACGCACACCGCCACCGCAACACGCACGCACACCGCACCGCCCACACCGCCACGCGCACACCGCACCGCACACCGCACCGCACACCGCACCGCACACCGCACCGTCCACCGCCCACCGCACACCGCACCGACACGCACCGCACACCGCACGCACACCGACGCACCACCGCACCGCATGCACCGCACCGCACACCGCACCGCACACCGCACCGCACACCCGCACCGCACACCGCCACCGCCACAACCGCACCGCACACCGCACCGCACACCGCACCGCCACCACCGCACCGCACACCGCACCGCACACCGCACCGCACACCGCACCGCACACCGCCGCGCACACGGCACCGCACACCGCACCGCACACCGCACCCACACCGCACCGCACACCGCACCGCACCACCGCCCCGCACCACCGCACCGCACACCGCACCGCACACCGCACCGCACAACCGCACGCACAACCCCGCACCGCAACACCGCACGCACACCGCACCGCACACCGCACCGACACACCGCACCGCACACCGCACCGCACACGCACCGACACCCACCGCACACCGCACCGCCACCACCGCACACGCACCGCACACGCACCGCACACCGCACACGCACACCGCACCCGCACACGCACGCACACCGCACCGCACACCGCACCGGCACACCGCACCCAGCACACCCGCACCGCACACGAACCGACACAACCGCCACCGCACACCGCACCCGCACACCGGCACGCACACCGCACCCGCACACCGCACCGCACACCGCACCAGACACAAACGCACCGCACACCGCACCGCACACCGCACCGCACACCGCCCACACCGCCACCGCACACCGCACCGCACACCGCACCGCACAACCGCACCGCACACCGACCGCACACCGCACCGCACACCGCACCGCACACCGCACCGCACTACCGCACCGCACACCGCACCGCACACCGCACGCACACGCACCGCACCGCACCGCACCGCACCGCACCGCACCGCACCGCACCGCACCGCACCGCACCGCACCGCACAAAGCAACGAACACAGCACTGCACCAGGGGCGTAGGAACTTATTTGAAGTTATGGGGCACAAAATCTCAAAATGTTGGATTTTATAGTCAACTTTCAAAAAGTTATTTTTTTACAATTTTAAGGCATTACTTTTTAATCCGAGATAGCTTTTTGTAGAACTCGTTTATTTTGTTTTGCAATTTGCTTCAAAACAACATTTTTGCGATTTTTCAAACATCCGCTATTTTCGACCAGAAAAGACATGTAGTCACTAAACTCGGTATATCTCATTTTTGTTCGACGCAACTACTAAATTTTTTCATAGATGACGTACAATTAATAAACTCGGAGGTATAACAAGTAACACGTCGATATCTGCAACGCTTCGGAAGTTATTCAGGAAAAACCGAGGAGGGGTCGGAACCGTCCCGTCCCCAGGCGGTCGTGGGCTATGCCTCGTAATTTTGGACCAGGTATTGAGACTCAAAAGTTGGGGGGTGGCGTTGCCGTTGCCCCGACTCAAAAAGTTGGAGAGGCAGTTCCCTGCCACCCCCCCCCCCCCCGGCTCCCTACGCCTATGCATCGCACACAGCACTGCACATCACACCGCACACCGCCACACCGCTACCGCAACACCGCACCACCGCACACCGCACACGCACAAACGCCACACCGCACCACACACCACACACCACACACCACACACCACACACCACACACCACACACCACATATGGCAGGTGGGGCAGGTGGTGCCCAGGGGACCGCATGAACACCGACCTATGGACAGCCGAACAGCTGAACGGCCGAACAGCTGGACAGCTGAACAGCTGAACAGCTGAACAGCTGAACAGCTGAACAGTCCTGCGGGGCGGGCAGGTGCGAGGCGCGAGCCGGCGCGGCGGCGGCGGCGGCGGCGGCGGCGGCGGCGGCGGCGTCCAGCCGGCGGCGGTGACAGGTTCTGTATCCCACACGTTCAGTCACCCACCAGCTGTCCCCTGCTGACCCTGACATCAGATCAGACAGGCTCCTGACCACGCGGACCAGCTGCCGGCCCTGCGGAGATCTACTGAAGTCTACTGAAGTCTACTGGAGTCTACAGCGGAACCATCAGTGTCTCTACTCTGAACTCTCTACTATACATTAATAGAGCTGAGAGCAGGTATTGACCGGATTTTTTTCCTGAATCAATTCCGGCTCGACTCAGAATTGAATCACATGACATTGTCTTGATATCAGGTCTCCTATGGAAGACCAAAATCGCTTCGGAAGACAAAGCAGTACCTACTGCTTTGTCTTCCGAAGCGATTTTGGATTTTGGTTCTGCCTAGGCGGAGACGAAACACTGTGAAGGTGAGACCAATGTTATGGCTGATATCACAAGAAAATGATAATTGGTCATTCATAGTTTTTCGAAGTCCTTAGAACTGTGCATCGCATCAGCATGTTGGATAGACGAGTAACTGGAAATTGCACAGCTTCTCATAGGTGTAGGAAAAGGGGGACGTGGGGCATGACCCCCTACTTAATGGCCTTTTTTGCTGCTAAAAGCTGTTCTGATACTTGGTAGGAAAAGTGATTGATAGCAAAAGGTCCGTCAAGAGGAGAAAAGCCCAAATCTGTAAAGAAATCTGTCATGGGGGTTGGGTTTCTCTCACGACGAGATGGCAAATAACTGCCCCCCCCCCCCACCCACCCCCAACACTTCTCGTGACGTTCATACGTTCCTGCATCTTCTTCTCTCTCCACCGTGTCAGAGCACTTTCTTCTTGCATCTTTCCACCGACCTTCTGCTCGTGTAAAGCAGCCTCTGGTACTCGGCGCCACAGTCCCCAGCAGACCCCAGCAGACCCCAGTATAACTGATGACTCCAGGGACACTATGTTTACGTCAGAGGCACACGGGGCGGGCAGGTCGGCACCCGACGCTGCTCCTGGGGACGGGTCAGGTTTCGGGCAGCAGGGGAGAGGTGACAGGCCCCAGCGGCAGTCGGCGGGACGTGACACGACCCAGTGGTAGTCGGTCACCCGTAATACTGCTCGCGTATCCCCTGGCTCCCCAGTCGCTCTCTGACGGGAATCAGTCGTTCCCTGTTCTCACTGGGTTTGTTCCAGTCGCACTGCTAACCTCCTCAAAGCTGCTCCCACTTGGTCCAGTCGTATTCTTTAACACAGAGCAGTTGCAGTTGGAGCAACTTAGAGGAGAAAAGAGGCGCGACTGGAACAGGCCCATAAACACTCCAGCAGCTCCCAAGCAACCCTCCGCCACTACTCAGTCTCGCCAACAGACGTCCCCAGTCACTCCTCGACCGTAGGGACGTGCTGTAGACGTGCAGTAGTAGAGGACGTGCAGTATACGTGCAGTAGTAGAGGACATGCAGCAGAGCAGTGACGGTGTCATCAGGATGCGCACTTGAACGTCTTCCGCTGCTGAACTGTGTGGCTCTGTGCGACAAACGGTACTGCAGATGGCTGATCGTCTTCGTCTCTCGTCTCTCGTCTCTCGTCTCTCGTCTCTCGTCTCTCGTCTCTGGTCTCGCGTCTTCGTTCGTCTGCTTCGTACCCTTTTCTCGATCTCCGTCTCGCGTCTCCGTCTCCGTCTCGTCTCTCCGTCTCCGTCTCCGTCTCCGTCGCGTTGCTTGTCTGGCGGATGATGGGTTCTGAGGAATGATTAGCGTAAACGCACGCCAGGGGTGTCGTATACAGCGAACCATAGTCCCACCCGGCCGGCACGGCCGGCTGTGGATGGACTCTGCGGAACGAAAACAAGGCACGGCACGGCAGAAAAACAGAAGTAGAAGGCGACTGTAGAGCAGAAGCGGGTCTATCTGGAGCAAACGCCAGCAACGCAGAACGGACATCTGTTACAGATCCAAAATCAACGCAAATGTTTTGTAAATTAGCTGCGCCTTTCAGAAACAAAAATGTGGTTGATTGAGGCACAAGCTGTGCTAACTGAACTATTTGTGCTCTCGTATATGAATAGACGTATATGGGTTCACCATGCATAGAGCTTCGCCAAAATGCGACAAGAATTGGAGCGTTTCCCAGGGTCATTCAACGGTGCACCTGTAAGCGTTTTTTACGCAGTGAATGCGTGTTCCTGTCAAGGTCACAGTTCAGCTCTGTTCTGTGACCTCGTGACCTGTTGCATATGTCCTCATTCGACTGATAACGCCTCAGCTGTAACAGCAGAACATGCCAGCGTGACACGGGGCGATGGACTCAGAAGGATTGTGGAAACGCCACCGGAATACGCAGAAAGGTGATTCAGGCAGGAGGGGGCGGGGGAGGGGTGATGTGGGGTGATGAGTTCAGCTGTGTTATCGGCCGACCAGCTGTGACCCCGCGACAGCCATGTTTCGATAGCCTGGCCAGAATATCGACCACGTCGTTGTGAATCGACGATTAGAAGGAGCCGCGGCAGTGACCTCAGAAAACGCAGGAATTCGGCCACTGCTGGGTGGTGACAGTGCAAATGTTGAAATGATGAAAAGTAACTTTACTGCAATCACTCATGGAAGTGTGTAATGAAACAGTTTTTTAACATGCAGTTAACGAAATCGGAAATGCGGCCAGAACCTTTCCAAATTGAAAAAAGGGGTGACCTTTACTAAATGCCGAACTCCAGAAGGATATGCGAAATGCGCGTGGTTATGCTTCTGTTCGTACAGACAATGAGGAAATACTATGAGGTCGCAGTTAAGAGCACGACAGATTATAAATACGATTACGAGCACATTAGGAGACTGTGCAAGACAATAGAATATGGCACATACTACATACCTATACAAAGTGATACCTAACGCAGATACCGGTACTAAGTGGCATACAGATAATGACATGCATACTGGCTCCTAATCTCTTTGCGAATCCGAATTGGTAATTCACGTCATTCAGCTCAATCGGCTGCCGCTAAAAATCGCGTTTTGCATCGTCTGACGCACTGTTAGATTTAGTCGGAACGTTTTCCTTGGAATATGGAATAATATTGAACACTTGAAGAATTTATTTGTATTTTTAACAATTATTATTATATAGATGAGATACAAACATGAGTGGAGAATCATTTCCAAAGTCGGTGTGGTCTAATGGTATATGTTTTGTATTGGCATAGCCTGACAAGATGCCCCAATACATTTGCATTACAAAAAAAGAAATTTTGGTGTGGCTCTACCACACCAACTTAAAAGTTGGTGTGACTGGGCACACCTGCCATACTATATTATCCTCCCATACATGAAGTGTATGCATACACATCAAACACCCTAAGCTGTGGCTATCATTGGTTGAGGATGACTAATGGTTAGCTCTCGTCCTATGCATTTTAGAGGATACAAAAACAAAACATAGAAGAAGTGGCTTGCGAGTCGCCAACACCATTACAGCTCAATCATTAGAGTCGACTGAGCCCGACCATATTTTCATTTTGACAGCGACGCCACTCTCAACTCCAGGCGAAGCTGAACATACCGACGCTGACGCGCCAAAATACACGCCGACACCCGATTATGAGTGACTTTGGCGCCACTCACTATACGAGCTGTCACCGATATTAAACCGAGGTCATTGGCAAACCGAGCTCCCACGTCAGTCTTCTATGCGTGCGTCACAGTGTGCGTCGTATGACCTTCGACCCCCACCCAGCCAGCTCCGATGAATAGGCCTCCCATACTGACAGACCATACAGGCCAGGCTTTCACTGCGTGTCCATTCGTCATCTTATGTGATTTACCGTCGGTAATTGTTGCATTATAAGTGTCAGCACTTGTCACATGTGCGTCCCCTTGTGAATGGCGACATTTGGTGCAATTACTCAGTGGATGACACCAAATGCATACCTCTATGATTGATGGCAGATGCAGAAGAAAACATACAAAATGAGCGCTGCATAGTATGCAGAAGCAAGAAGTTATAAGGCAAACTTAAGGGGTTGGCACAAAAATGTCAACCTAAAAAGGTGCATGATACGCTATGTCCCAAACATCTCCTCCCGAGCCGTTGAAGGTAATTTTTTCACCTTTGTATTGGTTTTGAACTGAGATAGCCATTATCTTTGGCCGTTATTGAAATGTATAAATTACTATGATCATTTTCCAAAAAACAGTTAACCCTTTTTAAGCGATTTAATTTATAGTTTGCAACAGGGTGTCTAGGTCCGGCAAGTCCCGCCGCTGCAATTAAATAGCAGCCACTTCAAGATTGTTGGTCCTAGGAAAAAATACCTGTATGTCTCGAACCTTGGCTGGATTACCTGCTGCGAGTACAAGGACTTTATTGAATAAAGTTAGGTAACATTTCCAAGAGAAACAATAACACCATCGTTTTCAGCAGCGCTTATTTCATATTTTGACTGCAAGTGGCATATATTTCACAACTTTCAGAAAGGTGAACTATTCCCTTTAAGGAGTTCAACACCATACCAATTCAGGTCACCACCACAGCTGACCCGTGACCTTGACTGAGGTAACACAGCCTGTGTGACCAATGACCATCTGACAGGTGTGCCGTTGAATAACACATTCAAACGTTGATGTCGATCTTACTTCGCCAGGCAGGGGATGTGACACCGCACCAATACAGTGGCATTTTATGACCTGCAATGTGAACTGTGATCAGTGATCAGTATTGCATATGATAGTGATGTTCTTTGATTCACACTCTTCAGTCTTCGCTAATCGCTTCTAGGACTTCAGACTTAGGATCAATGACAAAAGCCGGTGGCCCAGTTACGAAATTGTGTCGTCAGAAGCCAGTGGCCACTGGCCAGTACCCCTCATTGTCCTCTCGCTGAGTGTAACCACCAGCCAGCTCCGGCGCAGTATCACATCAGAGGATGTCGTCCGTCTTTACGGGCTAACTCTAGACATACCCGAGCCTGCCTTACAGACATCCCGCCGTTTTCCACTTGGGAAAACTCCCCGAGCACGCACTTTGTCCGAAATCCCCCGTCCGCTATACAGCCTGGGGAGTTCCTGACGACTGCCTGCGGGCCATACATCATGCATGCGATCATCCAATCTCCTGGCTCTGCATCTGAGTAGTTGGTCCCGGGCCGGTCGGCGCCGACCTCAAACGCTTCAAAGGCTGGACGTGCCCGCGGCAATTTTCGCCAGTGACGTGAAAGTGGCCCGGCACCGCCGCGAGTCGCCACAGCGTCGCGCCGCTCCACTTGACATTTAGCGGATTAGCGAGCGCTGTGCTAGCGGATTAGCGAGCGCTGCACTAGCGGATTAGCGAGCGTTGTGTTTGCGGCGGAGCGTGCGGTGCGCGACGAGGGATCAGATACGAGATCGGAGGGGACAGATGTAGTGCTGTCACGCGGTCGAGGTCGGGGAGGGGGCCAGGGGGTGCGTGGGGGGGGGCGCACTGGGCAGGCAGACAGCGACACGAGCACCAGATGTATGTAGACGTCTGTGTGACCTGTACACGACTTAGGTTCGCTGCGCACCGGCAGCCTACATGTCCGGGTTCAGATTACTCAGCCGCAGCACAATAGAGGGTGCAGTGATAGTGAGATGGAGGGCCTGTGCTGGCTGTAGATAGCCTGCTCCGCTGTCAACAGGTATTGTGAAATACCGGGAGAGGTGGATTTTGATCCAATTTGTTCGCGTGTTGTCCAGACTTGGGCCTGGTGTGGGAACATGTTGGATCATGTGCAAAGTACACGGCCCCATTTCAGCGAGCTGATATATCAGCTGGGCAGTGGTATCAGCAAAGCTGAGATGTCACCTGGGCTGAGAGTCTGACAGTCAGCATGACACGGGAGATGTCTGATTTTCCATATCCTGGCTTTTGTCGAATGGAAGCAGCTGTTCAAATATTGTGACGCGTCACGTATCTGTAAGTCAATATTGGTCGATCGCCTTCCCTGCCCGTGATCTGCTTTCGTAACACTCGGCCTGATGACCGATTCAAAACGCGCCTTATCCATAAAGTGATATACATTCCGTCTGAACTCCTCTCGACTTCCGGGTATTGTTGCATTGGTGTGGAATAACCCGATCCCCAGAAGGTTCCACCTCCACCGAGAAGTTCAGTAAAGATATTCACAATTATATTAATAAGTTGCACGCTCGGTTCGAAATGGCAAATTTAATGTTAAGAGTTTCGTTTTGCCCACATGGTGCAACAGGCTTGACAGGCCTTATAATACAATTATTGTGCAGCCTGCTTTTCCATAGATATACAAAATGTTTAAAATGAGTGCAAGCCAACATTAAAAATGCAAACCAGAAGCAATGCCCTTCTTTGATACCTTTGAATGCAATTTCCGTCACGAGTCAGTGCCCGGCAGGTGCTGGTAGAGACGGCAGCAGCGACGGCATGGTCTCGAAGGCAGGTGGTCACCCACATCTGCCGTGCAGATTGCAACACCGCAGACAGGACCTTGG
>VOPJ01004643.1:0-19968 GCA_014673585.1 Semibalanus balanoides
AAATAGTCAGATTAGCAGATTAAAAATCCGTTGATTTTAGTCAATTCAATCTCTCCAGATACTGCGAAACCTTGGTTTAATCGGCACTATTTACAGATATAAAATATCAAATAATCTGGTTAATTACAGCGAATCCCATTGACAAGAAGTTGTTTTTTGGACAAAGTACTGCGACCCCTCTGCGGACAAGATGAGCCGCAATGTCATTGAACCAAATTTACATTTATTACGGGAGCTACCTTTGGCTAACTCAAAACAAGCGAAAAAGCGTGTACGCCAAAACGAAAAGAGCCGTCGCCTAAACTCTAGCCAAAAGTCGGCAATGCGTACTTACATCAAGAAAGTTAACGCAGCAATCCTTTCTGGCGATGCAGCAGCAGCACAAGAAGCTTTTCAAGTTGCACAACCTCTTATTGACCGTGCAGCGCGTAAAGGCCTGATACACATCAATAAGGCAGCACGCAACAAAAGCAAGATAATCAAGCGCATTAAAGCAATGGCTTAATTTTCTAGCTGAAATTTATATTTCGTAAAAAAGGGAGCATTAGCTCCCTTTTTTGTTGATATAGAAAAGTAAATTTGCATCCACAAAAATTCAAGTTCGGTATCTTTACAACCATCTAGGCGAGAGTCGAGATACCAAGTTATCCTGTGCATCATTTCATCAGCGTAGGCCGATAGCCGAGAAGCTCATTAATAGAACTACTCGCGCGCCGAGTAATCGCGTCATTACCCGCATAGATGAGGAATAAATTATCAAACCTTTAGTCAATGTTGAAAAACCTGAGCAAGTTACCTACAGAAACCAGTTCACGGCGGTTGAAAATCACCTGAAAGAGCTTTTACGCCAACAGGCAGAAGACTCTTCCCTTGTTTACATAGCGCATTTTCTGCTCCAATGTCCACAACTAGTTCTCCAGCCACTTGCAACTGAGACATCAGCCACTGTTTTCTAGCACCTTGCTTGACTTGCGGAGGCAATATACATAGTACAACCATTCCCCTTCAGCGATTCGCGAGAGTCAACAAGCTTCGTCCCCTGGCCGCTATCACTGTTGCCGTCAGATTTTGCCGCGCGCTGTGTGCCAGCATAGACCTTAGTCACCAAATACCACCAACGACCCCAACGACCCAACTCGCTGGGGCGCCATATGAAAGCAGAGACTTATCTTCAGCATCAGCCACAGTATCAATTCAGCACGTTGGAATTAACGCTAGGATATTCGTGACCATACGCCTTTTGATCAGTCACACATTCAACAATACAAACGCCGCATCAATCAGAATTTGTTCCATCTAGCGACACCATAACTATCGTTGTCGCCAAATCGAATCTCTTCATAGGTAACAGCATCATTTTCATTAACGATAGGGATCACGCCATAATCGAGCAAAGCTCTTAACGTAGTTCGAATATTCAAATAGCGCTTTCGATCAGCACAATCTTCATGAGTAATGAGAACATGAGAGTTCTGCAATACCATAAGGTGCAAAAAGCTGACTCATAAAGCCTTGTAGCAGCGGAGCTGACCAAACAGCCGCAAGCTCGCTGTACTTTAGAAGTTTCCGACCGGCGAGTCAGTCAAAACCAAGCTTTTGCACTACAGCAGCACGAACCAGCCTCCAGAGACATCTCACACATTCTTACCGGGCTGTCGTAGTTTTACGATATCAGCAACCCAAGCATTTATAGCCGACTCATCTATACCAGCGCCATGATTGGTAATCATCGCACTACCTATCTTTACAACCCACTTCTGAACTACTTCCTAGGTTAATGCGCGATAACGGACCGTCTTGATGCAGTTCAGCCTGCTGCTTACTCAAATTCAACATGTTACATCGCAAATCTAGTTTAAGTTTATATTGAAAATATCGTGGTACGCTAATCTAGCGGATGATATGTTTTTACAGGCTCATCACCGCTCGACTGTTCTGACTTCACAGAAGCACTTTCTTCAGTAATCATTTCTGGATCGAATTTTTCAGGCGCGATAAGCTTAAGCTCTTGATAAATAGCTGCTCAATGTTTCTCCGTACCAATCTAGCTACTGGAAGAAATAGCAAATACGGCCCAGTCCAAGTCTAAGCTCTTTAACAAGTCCGCATGAGGTGTTCGCGTTCCTCTTCAGCAATGGTATGCATCTTTGCGTCAACACCAAGACCTTGGCTGCACACCCAAGCGCTATCATGATAAAGCTGGTGATGTGTTCCCTCAAGTACGTTAAATGCTCAGACACGATGATTGCGCACCACTTTCGGGTGACATAATCTACATATGCAACAACATCTAGTGGCGCGCTCCAATGCTTTAAGAACCTGAATACCTTAGGCGTCTGCACCTCGCTGGCCCCTTCGATAATCCCGGGAATATCCGCTAGCAAACGAAACTTCTCCATAGGACTTACAAGAACACACATCCAAACTCGGGTATAGCGTCGTGAAGGGATAATCTGCAATTTTCGGCGTAGCTGAAGACGCTGCAGCCACTAAAGATGATTTACCTAGCATTAGGCAAACGCAAGCAAACCAACGTCTGCGAGCAACTTGAGCTCCAAACGCAACATTCGAAGATCACCCTCTGAACCCGGCTTTGTCTGTCTTGGCGCACGATTGGTACTACTTCTATAACGAGTATTACCTAAACCATGAAAACCACCTCTTGCCACCAAAAGACGATCACCTAGATTTGCCAAGTCACCCATAAACTCCATAGTCTCTTCATCATAGACCATGGTGCCTATTGGCACATAAACCGTCAGGTCATCGCCCGCTGCGCCTGTTTTATTCCGACCCATTCCATTTTCACCGCGCTGCGCTTGGTAAAATCGCTGGAACCGAAAATCAACTAGAGTATTCAAACGATCAGTAGCTTCAAGATAAACACTACCGCCATCACCGCCATCACCACCATCCGGCCCACCAAATGGAATATATTTTTCACGTCGAAAACTTGCGGTACCATTACCACCATCACCAGCTTCGACTTTTATTGTGACTTCATCTACAAATTTCATAATAGAATATTACCAATTTTTGGATAGTTGTATAGAACAGTTTGGCGTCAATGACAAAACCCTGCCACTCGCCCATAAAAAAACCCCAGCTAAGCTGAGGTTTTTGATAACTCCGAGGTAAAAGGAGTTAAGCTTCAGCCGCAATACGAACGTATTTACGATTCTTAGGGCCTTTGACTTCAAATACCACTTTGCCATCAGCTTTTGCAAATAGCGTGTAGTCTTTACCACAACCTACATTCTCTCCAGCGTGGAACTTAGTACCACGTTGACGAACAATGATGCTACCTGCTGAGACTGCTTCGCCACCAAAGCGCTTAACACCAAGGCGTTTTGACTCTGAATCACGACCGTTTCTGGTACTACCCGCTGCTTTTTTATGTGCCATGCGTATTCCTTATCTATTTATTAGGTCAAGCAACTTAGCTAGCAGAAATGCTAACTATCTCAACTTTGGTTAAGTATTGACGGTGTCCCATCTGCTTACGATGATGCTTACGACGACGGAACTTGATAATTTTTACTTTCTTACCACGTTCTTGCACCAAAACCTTAGCAGTTACAACAGCACCCTCTAAAGTTGGAGAGCCGACCTGAATGTTCTCGCCTTCGCCAATTAATAGCACTTCATTAAAGTTAATAGAAGCGCCTTCTTCTGCATCAAGTTTTTCAACATGAAAATATTGGCCTTCAGTTACTCGATACTGCTTGCCGCCTGTTTTGATTACCGCGTACATTGGATATTCCTGATAATTAATTTTGTCTAACCGTTATGGAAAGATGTCTTTGAAAAGGGGCGCAATTTTAGACGCATCATCACAGAACGTCAATGGTAAAACATACTAAAATACAGGTAATTTTATTTTACAGCCCACTTCACATGAATATGTAGTACGACAAACTCAGCTTGATCTACAACTAAGAACTGTCAAAGAATCCAATACAAGCGCATTCTGACTGTTTTTGAAAAAACACCATTGTTATAGCTGCACTCTTTTAAGTATAATGCAATGAGTGAGGATACTGAAATTTTAAAAAGCGTAAGAGACCGACGATTAATAATATCTTACAGACCTTACTCCGCATTTCCAGACTGCACCATCGCCCAAAACAACACTTTACAACATACATTATATGACATGTCACATCAAGAAATTCTAACAGATCATCCAAAACAAACTTTACAGCGGTAAATCGCATCATAAGTGAAAACTTAAGCTCAGATGTCGCGCTAATAAACCAACTCGCTAACTATGTAGTACAAAGCGGTGGCAAGAGACTAAGACCTATTACTGTGATTTTAGCCGGCAGAGCTGTGATGCCAGACTCAGCATCAACAGAAACCGAAAACACTGATTTAGCTAAGGCTGCTGCTATTATTGAATACATTCATACAGCTACTCTACTTCACGATGATGTCGTGATGCATCCACAACAACGCCGGGCCAGAGATACCGCAACGCAGTTTGGGGAAATGAGGCCGCGGTTCTGGTTGGAGACTTCTTGTACTCTCGGGCATTCCAGCTAATGCAAGAACTTAGCTCTCTTGAAATACAGGCAATTTTCGCCAACGCGACCAACAGAATTGCAGAAGGCGAAGTGCTGCAGCTATTAAACATTGGTAATGTCGATATCACTGAGCAAGAATATTGCCAAGTGATTGCTGCAAAAACCGCAATGTTATTCGAAGCTGGTACTGAGGTCGGTGCAATCATTGGCCAGTGCGACAGCAAAGCGCAAACTGCAATGAAACAATACGGCCACCACCTTGGCGTAGCGTTCCAATTAATGGATGACGTTTTGGATTATGAAGGTGACGCTGCTCTTAATAGGCAAAAATCTCGGTGACGACTTAGCAGAAGGCAAACCAACACTGCCGGTTATTCACGCGATGAGAGAAGCTAACGCCAAGGACAAGGCTCTTTTAGAGAAAGCCATTAAAGATGGAGACACCACTTTGTTGCCGCAAATACAGCAGATCATACATCATCATGGCGGCGTAAAATACACTAAAGCATTGGCGCACAAAGAAGCTATGCTAGCAATTAATACTATTAATTTCTTGCAAGATAGCGCATACAAAAACGCTCTTATCTCAATTGCAAATACCGCTATAGAACGCGTGATATAGAATATTACCCCCTATTTCACGCAACTGATTAACACAATAACCCTCAATGAGAATACAAAATACTCATTTTAAGGAAAACTAAGGCGGTTTTTTTTCTTTAAAGTTCAAAGATGAAATAAAATTTATCTTCTGGACTAAATAATCACATTTGATACAATAATCATTCAGCCACAAGGTTAATATCCTATCAACCTTGATTACAGCAGAGATAATTTGGGTATCCATACACTAAGTAGCAAGAAAGGGTTTAGCTTAATAGAGCTCATTGCTGTTATAGCTATACTTGCCATCACTCTTTTTATCGGCGTCCCCGCCTTAGGGAACGCTGTTGAAAAACAGCGCCTAAGATCTACCCCACTGTAGAATTTGTTAGTGCTGTAAGACTTGCTCGCCAAGAGGCAATAAATCGCAATACAACTATTACCATGTGCCCCTCTACTGATGGCTTGAGTTGACCTGCTAATAAACTGGCTGATGGCTGGCTAAGTGTTTGTAAATAAGGCCTCTGTAATTTTCTCCGAAAAACATTAATGACAGGTAGGCTATACTAGTTAAGCAAATCGAAAACTCGAGCTTAAAAAATTCGTGATGCCAACTCAACTTTACAAACATCGATAAGTTATAAACAAGTGGTAGGAAATAGTCAAAAAATGGCATATTATTTATCGACAGGACTCTTGATATTAAGCGAAAATATTCTTAATAATTTAGGCCGTACCAAAAAAGTAGTCTCTCGGAGAGCGGCTAATGAAAACTCCAGGTTTATCAAAAACAGCATTCCAATAAATTAGCTTGGAATTTGTGCAAAATTACCTAGACAGTTTAAAAAAATAACAGAGCAGTTAGTCTTCCGTTAGAGGTACATATATTTCAATTAGCTATAGTGACCCATAGGCCTTGTCGGGCTCATTAAACTATTTTCGAACTCTATTAAAAGCACTAAACAGTCCGATATGAAAATCTATGCCAGCGACTCATGTGCCCACAATTAATAGACAAGGAATGCGTTAGCAAACGTATTCGGGAGTACAGGATACAACATATCAGGATGTCTACCTGCACGCCACAACTACGATGTGTTCCCAAACGTCAGCCTCCCCAATGATCAATTGACACTACCACTAGAAATGGCTCTTTCGATCTGCAACAAATTAGCTGCGATAATGGAATTGCCTGATAAACCTACCTGAGGAAATTAACAATTCCCACATGTGCCTGAAATTCTGCTCCTGCACCAGTGCAGCATTGACATCTAGTTCGGCAAGGAGTCTCGACTGACCATCCCCCAGACTATTCAGCAACAAATTACACTTGAGGATTGTGATGCTCATCTCCAAACGTAACTTACAAAACCACACCAACAGGGAAGCGTCATAATCAGTGTAATGACTGGGCTGTTAATCAGCAGCTTTTTATTGCGGGCTGTTGCCGCAATGTATTGGTTAATACTTTAGCCAGGAAAGACTTCACGAAGCACAGTCAAGGCTCTGCAAGGATAACTGGCAGGTTTATTCTGTCAGTATCTAAAGGCATTAATTGCCTCTGCTGGCTTAGATTTGTAATTACACTGATATTTCAAATGGTACAGTTGTAGGCTTAAGCCCACCCACTGACTCCGCAAGGAGGCCAAAAAATACACAGTTAGTTTCAGCTACAAAAGAGCGGGGGTTTTTGCCAGCAGTGAAGGTATCTCCAAACTACCACCAACAACAATCACTAATATCACGGTTTGGATAAATCTAGCAATACACCTTCAGTGTAAAACATAAACGTCAACTGGCCAGGCAATAGCCAATGGCGTCGAAGCTTGCAAGTTATATGGCTAGACACGGACTCATATAACCAACCCCAATCGCTATATCCTCCTCTCGGACTATTAACACAAGAAAATCTCGCTTGATGTACGCACTGTAAGAAATAGGCCTAATTAGTCAGCTCCAATGAGTTTACTACCAACGCAAGTTTAATGCGCAAACCTAATTCGAACACTACATATCAAGTACTGATCGAAAGCGTTATTATTCCAGCAGGACGAAACCGATTGTTTCGGTTATGAAAGCACCATCTTTTTTGCGTAATATGAACAGTTTCCTACCGGTTGAATAAAAAATGCAGGATAAACAGTAATACATAAAAACAAACGGCGTACTAATTCCTGCTGCTCTGCTCAACTACTGGGGTGTCATAAAACAACAAGGCACATCACTTTACATCAGCGTAATGATATTGTTTTTTCTTAATTGCAACGGCCTGGATTAACCATTTTCAGCAGCAGCTTACTAAACCAAAAAATCTCTACTAACTATGTCCACAAGAACATCAGCTACCAAGCAGTTGAGAATGTATACGCCTCTCTTCTCACCCAAAACAGAGATCAATGGCAGGCAAAGACTACCAGATGAAAACACTGTTCAAAAACAACAACAGCTTCGGTTTTGCCAATAACCCAGCTCCTGGTCGCTCCTGCAACCACTCTGACCATGACATATTTAAAAACGCTTCCCGTGTTGAATACCCAACGCTAGTCAGGTTTCCAGACGGGCATCCAAAATTAACCATGATTTGGTAGGCGTTTATTACCAAGCAGATGTCAGCGGTCAATTTGCCAAAGCAAATTCTACTCACAGAATGAATATAGTAGCCTTTGTTCCAACTGGCGCATCAGGCTCTAGCCTAGAAAATGCGACCCTGACAACAGAATAAAGCATGAAAAGATGTTGTTTATAATAAGGACATCCACCATACATACCAACCAAAGAAAGCATACTTTCGCAATAACTACCCCTTAGTGGTAAACTTCACTTAAAATAATCAGTTGAAGTAATAGGCTCAACAATGAACGTCATGACAACTCATCTTAAAATTAAAACTCAAAGACTTGTGCAGCTCTACACAAAACAGCACTAATAGTTAGTATAAACAAACCACTCTATCACCTGCTCTTTTACTTTTTATTACTATCGTTTTTTTTATTTTCTCAAGTTTTAAGAGCTGACGATATAGATGCTTATATTGAAAGGCAGACACATCAAGTAAAACCTAATCTACTATTCATATTCGACCAGTCTGGTTCTATGACTAACTTTTCCCCCAATGGAAATACTAGACAAGCAAACTTGATTTCTTCTATGCATAGCATACTTGACACCCCACAATACGATGACTACAACGTTGCCTTTCTTACCTATCACTCTCGAGGCAAAGGCACGCGCATTACACCACAAATCCCATTCACCAGAATAAATGAAAGCACAAGAGAAAATCTTAAGCGTATTGTTAGTAATATGCCTACTTATGCATTAACTCCAACGGTTCCAGCTTATTTTTTTGGCGCCAATTGGTTTGTCGATAATTACAATCATGATTACGCAAGAGCGAGCGGTCCTGAACTCGTCCAAAATGTTGGGACCAATATATTCTCAAATCCAGAAAATGGCTATTACAAGAACGATAGTAGGGATGAGTATTTGGACTATTATGAGAATCAAGGCCAAGGCCCAATTTCACAAGAAAACTATTGCGCGTCCAATAGTATCATTTTACTGACAGACGGGTTTCCTAATATGGGGTTCATGACTTTTGGTGATGACGAGACTGATCCTGATGGAGAATTAAGATGGGACCGTCAGTTAACACTAAATACCAATTATGCATCACAAAATGCTGCTTTTGAAAAATCTGAAAGAGAATGTAGCAGAACTGGCACTTCCAAGTGGACTACTGGTTACTAGCGTTGGTTTCAGTTTACAAGGCTGAACTCTTGATCCTCCTCCACACATTCGACCGAGGGGCCACGGACTCACGGACAGTCACTAGACGTGGCACACACAAAGGCTTATACTGAATTTACTGAGACGAAGCCATGAACTTATCTCTCTCCTCGACCCTCGCCAGATCCGGGTGTAGAGCCACTTGGTGCCCCTGAACGGTGGACCCCAGGTCTCCGTCCGGCCCGACCCACCAGCTGACCCTGACCTCCGCCTCTGAACCACTGCACGCTCCTGACCTACCTGGAACTGCGTATTCTGCAATATCCTGAGCCACTAATACCATAGGTTTTGGCATTGGCGACGACACTACTCAGGAATATAATTTCATCAAAGACATTGCCAATGCGGGTAAAGGCCAAGCATATCTTGCCAATAATGACGATGACCTAACACAAGCATTTCAAGAAATCATCGATGCAGCAGGCACGAGTATACCCTACAGTTATAACGCGCCAAGCTTGCCAGTAGACCTCTCCAACCCCAATAGTTCTGGTGAGTTTAGCTATGTCCCTTTATTAAAACCACAGCTCACTGACATCTGGTACGGAAACTTAAAAAAATACAAATTCAGCATAAACAATGGCTCCGTCGCCTCTGCACTAAAAGATATAAATGGCAGGCCTGCACTCAATACCGAGGGGCAGTTCTCAGAAGAACAGCAAGATTATTGGGGAACCTCTGTGGGTAGTAATCCTATAGCAAATGGTGTGGCCAGTTTGTTAAATACCAGAACCGACAGGGTAATATTAACTGAAATCAAAAACGAATCTAATGATGATATAAAACTCCTTCCTATAAGCGCTGTGCGTGACCCCGTTTTCGCGACAAAACCAAACAATAATCTTTATAGGTTCCAAATATCAGGCGAAACTACTAACCAAGCTTTGGCAAATCTGAAAGCCGAGAAACTCTTCGATAACGGGCAACATACTGGACTTTCTGAAGCAAACATAACAAACTCTACTCTAACCTCTGCGTGTGATAAACCTGACACCGCCCACAGGCAGACCAGTATCCATCTGTCTACTCTATTCTATTCCTTTCATACACGACGTCAATCTCGCCAACATTCTTTCTCTACTCTAACCTTGCGGATACCTGACACCCAAGCAGAAGTTCCATCTGTCTACTCTATCTATTTTCAACACGACTCTCGCACATCTTTCTCTCCGAACACTTTTGTTGGTTCTACTTTGAATATTTACACTAGGGACAGCCCGAATGTTCCTGTTTATAGCCAGACTTTTGATGATATAGACAGAACTCTTACTAGGGTGTATCCAACTAATGACAAAGGGGAGTATATAACAGCCTCAAAAATTGAATGGGTCGCCCCTCAAAATAACACCCCATCATCATTAACGACTTTTTGGGTATTTACCAATGAAAACTCAGCAGACAACCAATGGTTTACTAATTCGCCTTTACCTCAGAATTCAAGCACTGAGATCATCGGTGATCAGGGACTTCCATATACAACTTCTATAAGCAAAATGGGTGCCCCACTCCACACCAAACCCATTGAAGTTAACTATCCAGATGAAAATAAATCGGTCATCTACCTTCCTACTTCTGAGGGAGTGTTGCATGCCTTTGATTCTAATACTGGTGAGGAGTTATGGGGATACATGCCTGCAGAACTATTGAGCAATGTCAGCATCCTTAGAAACAACCCCTCTAGCAATAATCCCACTACTCCGGTATATGGACTAGACGGTCAACCAAGACACTTAATTGTAGAAAACAGTGCAGGAGAAAAACAAAACATATTAATCTTTGGCATGCGCCGGGGTGGCAACAGTTACTATGCACTGGATGTAACAAACCCAGATATGCCTGCTTTCTTATGGAAGATCAGCGGTGGCTCTGATGATTTCGCACAACTCGGCCAGACCTGGGCAACGCCTAGTCCGATACAGATAAAATTCGGAGGTAAATCAGTCCCTGCCGTCATCCTCTCTGGCGGATATGATAGCGATAATGATGTTAATAATAATGAAGATGATGGCAGCAACGATCTTGGCAACGCAATATACGTCGTCAACGCGGTGACCGGCTCTCGACTATTTTGGATATCTAACAGTGGCTTCTGTGCAGATGATCATACTCAACGGAATTGAAAAACAGCATTGTGACAGATCAGAAATAATTCGTTTTGGACAACGATCAATATGTAGATCGCCTGTATTTTCTGACTTAGGTGGCCAAATTTATTAGAGTTCGACATAGACAATGATGTCGAAGTTTCCTATGGCAGAATATTAATAAACTAGAGGCCATATCTGCCCATATATTAGCAGATGTAAATGATAATGACTCAGCTTCGAACCGACGGTTTTTTAATAAACCTACCGTATCTAAATTTATAACCCAAGCCGGAGCATCTGTTTTCGGTATCAGCTTTGGCTCTGGTTTTAGACCAAACTTACAAAGCATACCGCCTGTTCCAGATAGGTTTTATACTATTTTGATAAACAGCCTTTTCTCGACAATTACACACTTCCAACAATAACAAGAATCAAATCTGTATGATGCTACAGCAAATATACTTCAAAATCCTGATGATGACAGCTACTCCGCATCTGTCGCTGATCTAAACACTAAATCTGGTTGGTATATCGACATTGGAAGTGACAATAACCCCGGTGAAAAATCTATCAATAAAGCCGCGGTTAACGGCGGTGTTGTTTACTTCACAACCTATTTGCCAATTGTAGAAGGGGATGTGGATGTTTGCGAGCTAAGCTCCTCAGCTTCAAACTCTAGGTTCTACAGTTTGAAGTTACAAAATGCCACAGCAGTAAACCCCAACAACAATGGCATATCTACTGATATTGTGACAGAAGATTAGAAGTCGGCACTACAGAACTTAGGCATCGCACCTGAAATCAATATCTCCCGAGTTAATATAACAACTACAGATAGCTTAGGCGTTGAGACCAATGGCGCAACCACCGTCATAACACCTTGTTTGCTATGTAGTGAACAAATCACCGTCCCTGATTTACTTCAAGGCCTCTCATGGGAAGAGTTAAGATAATTATGTTTATATCCTCGTCTATTAAAACCCAGCAATCTATGAGAAAAAACGGATTCTCTATTATAGAACTGTTAATCGTATTGGTTATCATCGCTATATTGTTGTTAGTCGCTTTACCTAGATACGGTGCCTCAGGCGCGGAGGTTAAACGTCAAGATGCCTACTCCGCACTTACTCAGCTGGCATTCGAACAAGAGCGTTTCTATACGCAAAATAACACCTACACCATTAATGTTACTGCTTTGAATCCAATTTACGTCGCCACCGATAATACCTTTAACACCAATGAACGCGGTGAGAGCAACTATAATATTACCGTTACTCAGGCCGATGCCAGCGGTTATACATTACAAGCTACGGCGATTGATACACAAACACGAGACTCGGTTAGCCAATTCACAATAAATCACCTCGGGCAACAAACTCGAACTCTTACGAGACAGCGGTGTTGTTGAAAATAAATGGCGTGATGACCAACATCGGCTTAGCATTTGGCCCAGCGTAATAAAGAATAGCTCACAGTAATTGTCACTGGCAACAATGCCTATTTTCCGGTACCCTCCTTCGCCATATTCTCCTAGCTCAACTTACAGTAAATTAATCGGTTACTAACCCTTATGAACCAAAAAACCAGTACTACCACTCCTGCAAATAACGCAGTCCCTAAGATCGGATTTGTCTCACTAGGCTGTCCTAAAGCGCTAGTAGATTCGGAGCGGATTATCACTCAGCTCAGATTAGATGGCTATGAGCTAGCTGCTGACTACGATGGTGCAGAAGCTGTTATTGTAAACACCTGTGGTTTTATCGATTCAGCAAAAGCTGAATCACTTAGACGCGAATATCAGAAGCGAATGGCTGCTAATGGCAAAGTCGTTGTTACTGGTTGTTTAGGGGTAGAAAGTGAAGCTATTTATGCCGAGTTCCCAAATCTCTTAGCCGTTACTGGGCCACAGCAATATGAGCAAGTGGTTGAAGCGATTCGCCAGCACGTGCCGCCACCGGAGTCACAGGCTGACAATTATGCCCAGTTGATCCCTGAGCAAGGCAATCAACTACACCCCAAGACATTCATCTATTCTGAAAAATCAGAAGGCTGTAATCATCGTTGCAGCTTTTGTATTATCCCCTCGATGCGTGGAGACTTGGTTTCTCGCCCTATCGACAAAGTTATAGCCGAAGCTAACGCGCTATTTCGTGGCGGGGTTAAAGAGCTGCTAGTGGTCTCACAAGACACCAGCGCCTATGGTGTTGATGTCAAATATGCTGAGTATCAATGGCGCGTGATAAAACATACCAAACCCGATTTTATGATTTAGCCGCCGCACTTTCTGAACTTGCACAAGAATATGGCGCTTGGGTCAGGCTACACTATGTCTACCCATATCCGCATGTCGACAAAGTCGTACCCTAATGGAAGCCAAACCAAAAAAATACTGGCCTCCTACCCTATTTGGAACATCCCCTTTTCAAACACGGTGTCCAAAAATCCTAAAAGCCATGAAACGACCAGGCAATATTGATGGGGTGCTTGAACGTATTCTACAGTGGCGTGAAATTTGTCCAGACCTAACCATACGCAGTACTTTTATCGTTGGCTTCCCAGGCGAAACCGAAGAAGACTTTCAGATGTTGCTGGACTTCATTGAAACCGCGAAGATTGATAACGCTGGTTGCTTTGAATACTCTCCTGTCGAAGGCGCATCAGCCAACGAATTAGCTGATCATGTTGATGATGAAACCAAGAAAGAGCGCTACCATCGTTTTATGATGTTACAGCAGGAAATTTCTTTGGAACAGAAGCAAACTAAAGTTGGCTTGACGTTACCGATTATCATAGATGAGATTAGCGATGAAGTTATAGTCGGCAGAAGCCCGGGCGATGCTCCTGAAATTGATGGTCAGGTTTTCATCGATATTCCAGAAGAAATCACCTTTGCCGTTGGCGATATAGTTCCTGTGCACATTACAGAAGCTGAACATTATGATCTATTCGGTATGATTGCCGAGTAATTTCTACCTAATAGATTGCTCAATAAATCCCTCAGCGTACACTGCGGTAGACATGCTGAGGGCTACCGACCTCTGCTCTCTGAGGTTTAGTTAACAGTACTTGCCACAGAAATCCTTTCCGGGAACGAAAATACGCGGCAGATCCTTTTAAATAAAACTCCCACATTCTATAGAAACGATCGGAATACTTACCCTGTAACTCCGGCCAAGCTTGTTCAAAATTGCGCCACCAAGCCATCAACGTTGTATCGTAATCTTGACCAAAATTGTGGCAATCCTCCATCACTAAACGGCCTTCAAGGACGCAAGTCGTTAGTTCGCCTGTAAGACGGTGTCTTGCCATTGGGAAATATATACTTTTCAATCCACGGATCATTTTGTTCGCAACTGACCTCAGAGCCTATCGTGTGCAACAGAAATAACGCCTCTGGTTTCATCATCTCAGCGATAGCATCAAAAATAGGTCGATAATTCTTTAAGCCCGACATGACTCAACATTACCACACTAACCACCTTATCAAAGTATGCTTCATAGCCCTCAGAAGCCATAAGTCGATAGTCTTGTAGACGAATTTCAACCGCTAGATTCTGGCATCGTTGTTCCGCTAGTAGCTTCTGTTCTTTAGAGATAGTCAGACCGACAACCTCAACCTCCCAAGTCTCTGCGCATAAAGCTGCCAAACCACCCCAGCCGCAGCCACCATCAAGAACTTTATCTCCAGGCTTTAAATTGCAAAACTTCGACCAAATCAATGCCATCTTATGTTGTTGCGCCTGGGCTAAGTCATTCGTCTCTGCCCAATAGCCACAGGAGTAACTCATACTGGGATCGAGCATTTTCTCAAATAAATCATTACCGATGTCATAATGAACCTCTCCTACTTGATAGGCTCGTGGCCTAATACTACGCCATTTTCATTATTATATGAACAGCACTTGGCTAGCTAATTGGAATTGTATTTAAATAGATAGCTTAGCTTGCAGCATTCGATGCCCAAAACAAACGCGTCAACCAAACCCGTCGAGATCCATTCACTACACATCCCTGACCATCTCATATAGGATCACCCAATCCAGAGGAAACCAGCAGAAATTATCCGTGAATGCATAAGCTGAGGGATTCAACTACGTAACTATCCCATGGATTAACTGCGTTGAAGGTTCAATTGTCCGGGTGGACGCCAGCAATTTTTTTGTAATATTTTTTGGTAATGGAGATAGTAACCAAAGCCGACGATCATAGCTGCTATTGAACCGCCAATGATATTCTGTTAGAGATTAAAGTGTTTTGCGTGGGCGCTTGCAGAACTGTTACCGACTGCCGCCCGACTTCGTTTTATATAGTTCAGCTTTCAAATAGAAGACTCCGAAAGAAGCCACTACCCCACTATCAGATTGATTGTCCTATCATAAACGCTCCTCCGCCGAATACACCTTCCTCTTAACTAAATGCTGCCAGCAAATTAGCAAATCTGTTAGAGTATTTCGCAACGCTGAGCCGAAGTTGGTATTAGGCTTATTGTATGATAATACAATAGAATTTAGCATTAGTATCTACAACTTATCATCTTTCTGGATGTTAAATAACACAACCAGTGCTATATTCCGGGGTGTGTCTTTAAGGCAATGAAAAAGTTAGAACGCTGGCGGGCTGATAGAGATCGAAAGGCTCTTTACTATGCGGATGTTTACAAGACAACCGCTCTGCATGCAGTAGAAGTCTTGCTGAAAGTGCGAGGGAAGGTAGGTTTGAATAAAGTCTATCGCCAATAATTGGGTGACCCAAAAACTCCATATGTACCCGCAACTGATGGGTACGTCCTGTCTTCGGAAACAACTCAACCCGAGTTAGCGGCTGCCCATTCGGAGCCAGATAGCGTTCGATAACCTTATAGTCGGTATGGGCACTTTTTCCTCTCTCATAGCAGACCATCTGCTTCGGTCGATTAGGCCAATCTGTGATTACCGGCTCGGTAACCTCCCCAGCATCCTGCTAGCGAGTATCCCCAGACCACAGCTACATACTGCTTCTGAATACTCCTAGCCTCAAATTGCCACTGCAACTGTTTATGCGCCTCTGCTGTTAGCGGCATCATCAATAACCCTGAGGTAGCCATATCCAGTCGATGCACGATTCTGGCTGTTGGAAAAACCGATTTAACGCGTGTCTCTAAACAATCTTTATGAATCTCCAAACGACCTGGAACGGACAATAAGCCACTTGGCTTATCAAAAACTGCAATCGCATCATCTTGATACAGTAGATTGAATCGAGGGGACAGCGGCGGATTATAGTCAAACGGTATACGCAAAATTTGCCTTTTGGTCTGTGATATTTAGGAATGCTATTTGAGAAATGATAGCTTGAGATCTCTGTATAACTCAGGGGTTAAATAAAAATTGGATGAAATCTCAATCAAGGCGGGAAATGAAAGCCAAATGGCTAGCCATGGCAAGTTTTTCCAACTGAAGATTGGTGGGTTTTCAGACATTTTTATTAAATTCATCTAGTTATGCCGAAGATCTCAGTTTACTCCAGTAAAAAACCAGTCGTCGGCGATACTCATCTTCGCAACATTGAAATCCTCACCGCGAAAATCTTCTGCTGCGCTGGTGCATAGCCAAGCAATAGCTCGAGCAACCCACTCAGGTGGTATGTGAACAGCGGGATCTAACTGACTAACCGGATTGATCCCCGATTGCTTTAATAGAAACCTGCATCTCTGTAGCGACAGTACCCGGACTTAACCCACATATCTTGGATACCCTGCTGAGCATATTCCTCATGGACAGATTTAGTCAGCGACAGAGGCCAGGCCAAACTTATAGAAGAGCCCAATATGACTCCAACCCTCCAGCACTCTTGTCGCTGCGCCTGAGCTGATATTCACAATCGCACCACCGCCTTGTGATAACATTTCTGGGATCGCGGCACGCAAGCCAAAGTAAACACCCTTATAATTCACATCAGCGACTGTAACCCATTCCTCAGGATCTGAGTCGGCTAGCAGAGATATAGGATCGATTAGCCCAGCATTATTGATTAAGATATCTAATTTGCCATATGCCGAGATTGTTTTAGCGACCATCTCTGTAACATCTTCATAGTTCGAGACATCGCAAGCAACTGCTATCGCCTTTCCACCTGAGGCCTCTATTTCAGCTGCTATCTTCTCTATATCTGTCAATGATCGCGCCGCTAAAACAACACTGACCCCATGGCTAGCCAACTCTCTCGCCGCAGCTGCACCAATCCCTCGACTAGCTCCAGTGATAATCGCGACTTTTTGTAATAATTCAGTCGATTCAGCAAACAATGATGTTTTCATAAACTTAGCTCTATAATTTTGGTTTCAATAGCACTGTAACAACGCAAGACTGTTGTTGATAAATTGACAATATTAGATTTTAGTTCTACTCTAAAAGTGTGCAAGTATTTCAGTAAAACTGTCATATCAGTGTAATACTCATCACTATAATTAGAGGCCTCTAAGCCCAGCATAATACACCTCAGTAACCCAGGAGAACATAATGCATTTCAAAAAGAATATCAAAACAGCAGCACTAGCAGGTGCCGTAACTTTAGCAAGTTTGGCATCATCCGCCACTTTTGCAACTACCGAGATACAATGGTGGCATAACTTCACCGTCGTCTAGGAGAGCTATTGCTGATACTGAGCAGTTGACAAGTTCAATAAGTCGCAAGCAGATTACCACAGTTGACCACTCATAAAGAAATTACATCCGAAACACTAAATGCTGTTAATCGCAGCCATTTCCGTGCAAAGTGAAGCAGCCCACCATATCTGACCGTATTCGAAGTAGGAACTGCCACTATGATGAGCGCTAAAAGGCGCTGGTTAAACCAGTCCTACGAAGTAATGCCTGAAAGAGTGGAGCCGCCCACCGTTTGAGCCCTGAAGCCCCTACCTCAGCCCCTCGCCCCCTTACAGGCTCACCTCTACCCACCCTGCCCCCCTCCGCACGGCAAGCACGCACTCGCTGAACCTCCCACCCTCCACTCCCTTACTCAACGCTCATTCTAACGCGTCAACCCGTGACACGCCTCCTTAAAAAGGTCGCCCGGCCTACACCCAGAATATGGATCTTACGACCCTTGGAAAGTGCTGACCCGCATGACCCCAAACTGACCTCTGCCCGTCGCAATACCTGTCCTCTGGTTACTGCTTGGCAAAGCTGGGTACACCTAGAGAACCTATCTGCCTATCATGACGTGCCTTTTGCGACCAAAGAGAATGGCTTCACTGGATTAGATACAGAGCTTACTTTCAACGGTCCTACTCAGGTCAAGCACATTCAAAAAATGGGTGACTGGGCCAAAGAAGGTAAGTTTATCTATACCGGTCGTCGTAACGAAGGTGGTGCAAACTTCCGCGCTGGCGAGTGTGCCTTTTTCACTGAGTCTTCAGCTGGCTATGCTGGCGTAAAGAAAGAAGCTAAGTTTGCGTTTGAAATTCGTCCCCTTCCATACTGGTCAGACGTTGAAGCAGCGCCGCAAAACACCATCATTGGTGGTGCGTCACTATGGGTTATGACTGGACATGAAGCAGCTGAATACAAAGGTGTTGGCCAATTCCTAAGCTTCCTATCTACCCCAGATATCCAAAGCAAATGGCATCAGGACACTGGTTATCTACCGATCACCACAGCTGCTTACGAGCAAACTAAAGCTGAAGGTTTTTATAATAAAAATGCTGGTACAGATATCGCAATCCTACAGATGACCAACAAAGCCCCTACCGGCAACTCAAAAGGTCTGCGTCTGGGTAGCTTTGATCAAATCAGAGGATTAATCGACGAGGAACTAGAAGGCGTTTGGGCTGGCGATAAAACAGCACAAGAAGCCTTAGACTCTGCTGTAGAGCGCGGCAACAAGTTATTACGCCGTTTCGAATCAGCGAACAAGTAATACTGTAAACAATCAAGAGCAGCATCATTTGCTGCTCTTGATGACTTATACAACTAAAAAACCACTAAACAACTACATCACCACTACTAACAAACAGCAGTACTAATGGACAAACAGGTCACCTTCAACAATCGTTATCTGCCTTACTTTTTGTTGCTACCGCAAGTACTGATAACCGCTATCTTTTTCTTTTGGCCCGCAGGTCAAGCCGTTTATCAATCGGCATTTATACCCGATCCTTTTGGGCTAAAGTCACAATACGTTGGCTTAGACAATTTCAAATTTTTATTAGATGACCCTTATTACCTCGCGTCATTTAGAACCACCGCTATTTCTTCCAGATTTAGTAAACCTCGTAAAATCGATTTGGCCGCCCTGGTTCACCTCTGGCTGGCTGTCCATGGCCGATTCGCATATTAAAGGTGCAGGCACCGTACGTACGCTATTTGATCTATGGCCCTACGCCGCTAGCAACCAAGCCGTTTGCGGAGTCTTATGGCTGTTCATGTTCAACCCTAGAATCGGCTTAGTTAGCTGGTATCTTGGCCTACTCGGCTATGACTGGAACCATGTACTCAATGACAGCGAAGCAATGGGTCTAGTGGTCGTCGCCTCCGCGTGGAATCGTATCAGCTACAACTTCCTATTTTTCCTCGCTGGACTGCAGGCTATTCCCAAGAGTGTTATCGAAGCGGCAGCGATAGACGGTGCCCATTTCTGGAAACGCTTCTGGACTATCGTCGTACCATTATTGTCACCAACAACGTTTTTCTTATTGGTGGTCAATATCGTCTATGCCTTTTTCGAAACCTTTGGTGTCATCCACACCATTACTGCAGGTGGGCCACAACAAACCACGACTATCTTGGTGTATAAAGTTTACGCCGATGGCTTTGTCGGCCAAGACTTAGGTTCCTCGGCAGCACAGTCGGTTATATTATTATTTGTGGTTGGCATACTGACCATTATCCAATTCCGCTTCATTGAAAAAAGAGTGCACTACTAATGGCAACTTCAGGAATGGTAACCAAACGTGGTAAATCCACTTGGCTAATTCATCTCGGCAT
>VOPJ01004645.1:2500-20348 GCA_014673585.1 Semibalanus balanoides
CGGCGGCGTGCCCGTCTCTGCCGCCCGGCCCGGCACAGTGGTGCCGTGAAAAGGAGTTGTGCGAGGGTTGCTGCTGCTGCGTCCCCATTAGCGCACGGCTGGGGTGACGGCCGAGTTTGGGGCGGCTGGGGTGACGGCCGAGTTTGGGGCGGCTGTGCTGGCCGAGGCCGGTCGTGTTGTCAGTGGCAGGTTCGTGATTCGGCCTCAGTGCGGCTGAGGTGAGCTCGACCGGCTGAGTCATGACGGCTGTCACAGATTAGACCGCACCGGTTCACGACAGTACAATAAGCCCGCTTAGCAAAGTAGAGCAAATGGTACTGTCTAATGGAAACACTAAGTGCAACATTTTATTGGTGGTATTTTGAAGAAGAAAAAATATCCCAACGTTACCGGAAGGTGAGATTTGCGCTTAACATCTATCATGAAATGTACAACATAGCTCGGAATTAAGACGTAATGTATACCATTGTGGTAGCCAGAAAGGTTAAAATTATATTATGACATAGTATTTGTTGTTGTTTTACTGATAAATCATGGCACCTGTTTAAAATTATAAACGCTCGCCTGTGCACTGTGCATTGACATATTTAGGCGAAACTAAGTGCAATCTAATTTTCAACCCACACAATGACTTGCGTGGGTTGAAAAAATATACCATATATATATATTCGTAGCAATAGGTGATACAGCAAGCCTTTTTATCCCAAAGAAACGGGAGTGTTCCATCTTCTCAGAATGTCCCATCCCGCACTCATTACCGAGCGAGCGCGAAGCGCGAGCGAGTTTCTCAATTGAATACCGGATTTTTCTCACATATAGCGGTCGACCCGGCCAGGCCCGCCGGGCCAGACGCGACGCTGGTCAGAAGCCTTTATATCCTTTTGAACCCGCAAATCCGATTTGACAAGCGGTCTTCGCCATATGATAGCCCCATGCAATGACATTATGATTATTGACATGTTTTTCTCATTTTGATGGGTCAGCCACGGCGCGTGACACGTGCCGCGTCAGGGTGTAAATATTATCCTGCTGTGGCGAGAAACGGCTTGGACCTATAAAGCTCAATTTTGGTGTGAGGCTGGAGACCACACCACTGGCATGGTTGCACAGGTAAACCTGGGGTCACACTGCACGTGCGCACGTGCACCCCTGTTCCGTCCACGAAAAATTACCTGCAAAAACATCGGTTGCAATACCGGACCTTATCTCGGCAACCAAAAGTCGCAAAGACACGGGTCAAAACAGATGCGTAAGAAACGATCCACCCGGCGTCTGCACTATTGTCGATTCAAGCGGCGCGTGGTACGTTGCAAGTTACTGGCTATACAAGCGCAAAATTCCATAGTTTGATGACGTCTTCAACAACTTAAATCAAGTGCTCAGCACCTATGGACGTGAACGATGAAACAAACACCCATCTGTCGACCAATGTACCGTCTCTAAATGATGCAAAATTGAGGTTTAATGCAGTATTCGCTGTTAAAATCTGCCTGTAATATTTTTTAATTGACGATTCCTATAACATTCCTTCCATTACACCACCGTAGCTTCAAAACCAAAGGGTGCTAGACGTAAAATGATGCAGCTGTAAAGCGCAATCAAATCCATCTATACCCCCCAAATGAATTTTTGCCTACAAACATGAAAGTTTTAATAATTGGCATTTAAAAATAACGTTACAAAACCTATTTAGTTCAAAGTATCGATTTAAGTTCGGATCTATTTGCGACGGCAAAACAACACTTAGCGAAAATAATTAAAAGCATGCTTTGCACAAGACGAAACATCGTTGGACGGTTGATAAATTGACGCGGATTTATTCGGACTCGCTCGTCCTTCGCCGTTTAAGGCGTCTTACTGGTACCATACCAGTTAAATGATACTTCGATTAAGACGCATCACGCAAAACCAAATTTAAAACTGAACTAATCAGACGATAACATTACCTCATTTAACTATTCCGTCTACACTCTAAGGCATCTCCATTAGCGGGAAATGTATCAATCACTTGTCAAGCAGCCTGAGCAATTGAGCATTACAACATACGCTGGCGCATGCAAGGCGCTTATAATCGTGAGTATCACGTTCTTCTATAGCCTTGGGTATCACTGCCCGCTGAAGCGGGCAGTGATACCGAGACCTGCCTTCAAATCGGGGGCAGAGCAGACCCGCACCTGCCCCTCCTTTCCCCGTCCCGTTCCATCCGGTCCCCAGTGTCGCCTGCCCACCTGCCCCTCCTTTCCCCAGTGACGCCCAGTCAGGCGTCACTAAACCGCGACAAGGAGACTGAGGTGCCGCTCCCAGCCCGCAGTCTGTGACGGATATAACCTCCAGTCTCACACGGCTTCTCCTCTGTCACGTGTCCGTGATACGTGAGCTGTCAAACCCAGACCCCGACCATGTACTTAATCGAAGTATACATGCAAATACATAACAGACACTGGCTGGGAGCTGGTGTCTCCAGCCGAAGCTGGGGGACGCAGATTGGCTGCCTCGTTACTTCCGAAACCAATAACCGCAGCGAAGACGCGCAAAGGTGGCAATGAAAACTCTCAATGAGACACATCCATTTCTTTCTCTCTCAAATAAGGTTCAACATGTCAGGTCACTGTCAGGTCAAATGTCAAAATTGAGATAGCATTTTAGTTTTGGGTAATATTGTCCATCCACAAGCCTTAAATTGAGACTATTTTATCGCACAACAGTGCTCTCAAAGGTATATATGCATCTTCTGCATTAAGCAAAAGTGCAATTATAGCTTAAATGTCCAAGGTTAAGATCAGGTCACAAAAGGTCACTGCTGCCAGAGGTTCTAGGAAGTCATGCACACATGTTTTATGGGTTTGGTTGTACACATATAATTCGGTAAGTAGGAGCTATTTTTTACAACCTGATAACATAAAAGGTCGAGGTCCAGGTCGTATAAGGTCAAATTTTGAAAAACGTTTTAAATAATAAGTAAACAATGCATGCTTATGGGCAATTTTTTTCTCCAGAAATATGGCGGTGGCATTTATTTGTCTATTATCTGGTCATAAAAGACAAAAAAGGTAATACAAATGCGTCATCAATATTTGGGCCAACAGGGGCGTGGAAGTGCTTTCAGTTGGGGGGGTGGCGTACTTTTTGGACGGGCCTGATGTATGCAAAAATGATAGCTAAAAAAGCGATATATGCTGTGGTCGCACCCATTATATCGCCAACAGGATTAATCGCCATATATGCCACCAGTTCACCCTCTATATCGGATCACACTCCCGATATACGCCACCACGTTCTGGATGCGTCAATGCCGGCGACCGCCCTTGATCCGGACTTCGTTGTGACCACTTTTTTAGATCCCTGGCCACCTCTTCTCTGCTGAACGTCAGGGGAGCAGAGTTTACATTCAAACATCTACAAGAACTATAATGACGCGTTTATGCCTTAAACAAACAATGAAAACAGTAACCTACCGCCATGCCAAAAACACTGATTATTATTTTATCTGTAGCTGCCCTAGTAATATTTCATGATAGTAGCATTTTACCTCGAAAAAGATTACAACATTGTGACCAATGAGTTATTTTATTACCGTGGATTCTGACAAGAAATAGCTCTATCAAGTTACGACGAAGAACATATCCCTATACTACTTAACTAGTGTGCGCTTGGTATTTAGCAGTGTTTCCCATGCTACGATGGTCAAATAGGTAATGTGTGGTGCCACTGTTAAGATGGAAAGATGCAAAACCAGTTCCAAACTCAATAAAGTTTTAATTTTTATTTACATGAATTTTTCGATTGAAACTACATCTTTGTCTACAAAAACAATAAACATTTTTTGTAGACCAATGCCGTTGATCTAATTTAGAGTTAAAAAGATTCGGAGTATAAGAGGGGGAGGGCCGACACCTAGCTCCAAAGTTTTGGGGGCGTCGCCCCCACAGGTCCAAAGTTGAGGGGCGATTTGCCCCCACTGCCCCCACGGCTCCCACGTCCCTGGAGCCATAAGTCAGTCAAATATAAAATATTGTTTCGAAATTTGCTTTGGATATCTTCCATGCTCAGTTCTCTCAGGTATATTCCGGTTTTTGGAATATCGTTAATGAAAAATTTCGGTTGGTAAGACATTCCACATTCTTTATCTGCATGTGTCAAAAACCGAAAATGTTTAACTTCTGAGAGAGTCATGTAGAGCGAATGTTATTTCCTTTCTTTTTATTGTGTTTTTTGTTTTGCTATTTTGCTTCTGAGTTTCCATTTGCTGAGGAATTTTCAAACATTTTATAAGTTTTTCACCAAAAATGGCATGAACATGACGCATTACACACTTCAATATTCCAAAACACCCCAACATCAAAATTATCGAAAGTGTAGGTATGCATCAACATAAATTGTCTGCGTCAATGGTAATATATAATTCCACACGGGCCGTGAAAAAGTATTTTTTGTTGACCGAGCTCCGAGCTGAATACTCCGCCCGAGACCGAAGTCGAGGGCGAAAATTCAACGCTCGGAACCCGAGGTTCCCAAAATAATTATTCTGGCCCAAGTGTGGTATGAAATTGGACGCATAATGCCGGCTGAGCAGGATTTTTCGCTCTTTATACTATTTTCCACAAGATTTGGAAAACACTTCGGCCGGGGCAAAAATATTTTCCGCGGATCAAATAACATTGAGCTGTAATGTTTACCAACTCCCTTACGTGCTACGTCAGAGAGAGTGTCTCGGCAATATGGTAAAAATCTATAGATTTTTCAGCAATTTAAGCTCTTTCTGATGTGCCAGGCCGTCTGTATTTCTTTCCCTTTTTGTAATTTATGGGCTAATTTCACCTAAAAAGCTATGAAAAGAGAGGAAAATCACCCCATCATAGCACAAAAAGTAGATTGCATTGCCATTTTTGGAAAATTCCGCTAAAAATGGCACTAGAAAATCGCATCGCCGATCCCGTCCCCCCCCCCCCCCCCCCAATATCAAATACGTGGCGGAGCCCCTGTTTTTAGTCCAGGAGAAACATTGCATTATATTTAAATGCATATATTTAAACAGATCAAGTCCAAAGATAAGTTTAAACAAAACTCAGGACATGATGCTTTTGAAACGTCAGTGGCCAGTAAATTGGCAGATTGAAGCCAGTGCAGATAAGCTCACACTCTGGGTGGGGTGGACAAATAAGAGACCGTTCAGTATTCCAGGTCAGCGTCGACACTCGACCAGCGCCCAGGTCAGGGTGAGCGGAGCTGCTTCATCACATTCGGCTTCCCAAGCGGGAGTGGTCGCACCCTCTTCAGCCCCCTCCCCAGCCCTAAACACGGCCCTGTTTGGGGCTTCCCAGCCTGTCCACTGTCCAGTGCCCAGCCTGCCGCCGGCCCGACCTGGCTGCAGGGTTGAAGGACAGGATGGCTTTGTTGGAGGGTAGCGCGTGCAAATCACGCGGCTGGGCGGGGCCGGCCGGCATCAAATCACGCGTGAACAGACAGGTGGAGAGGCAAGGTCAGCACTAGCAGTCGCACCACTGCGCTGGTCCGGTTGTGTTGTGCTGAGAAACTACTGCACCAAATACACCCGAGTTTATCGCCAGTCATCTGCAGTGACCCCCGCAGCGTGATACAAAGTTACAAGATCCTGACTTGTGCATTGTACTATGACCATGTGTGTTTTTGAGGGAAGTCTTACAAGTGCAATGATCATGTCGTTACATTTTTATGTCAGTAAGTATGTAATTGGACAACAATGCACAACTGCTGATTGCAATAATTGTACATTTGGACTACCATATAAACTTGCTGCAACGATTTACACACAACTGTATATTAACTGCAACTAGCATGGTTTTATTGCCGAGCTGTTTTTGCAGAGTTCATGCGAAATTGAGCTTGGCATGTCTGGTATACCAAACGATAAAAACGACCGACAGTTACAGTTGTATTGTTGCAAACTGGCATCTAGATCTGTCATCGATTATCCGTATTATGATGTACGTTTTCTGACCGCGGATAGCCTGGAAAAACCAGCAATCTCGAGAAGAAAGCCGCTATACCTACCTATGGTTTGTTTTGCCGCAATTTGTATCCTTAAAATAAGCTGTAGAAACACAAATTTGGCATTTGCATCGAGACATGTTCTTCCTTAGCCTGAATAGTAGTTCCGTTACTAAGTAATAATGACCTAGAAGCAGACAATTATGAACGTTATTAAAATAACTGGATAAAACTGCAGTCAACAATCCGAATCGTGATACTTTTATGTTAAAGCGATATCAAGCTAGCGCAAATAAAAAAAGGCATTCGAGTTCAACATGTAACATGTCGACCTTATAGCCTGCACGAACGCTCTGAGTTCGGCTTGCACCCATTATAGAGGAGGCTGTCGAGAGGAGAGGAGACATAGGCACTCGATCCCATCCGCGCTGACCAGCATTAGAGCGGTGGTGGGCAGGATTAGATCACAGGGAGGCGGGGGTAGAAACCCCGAGTCATGTTCAAGGGCAGGCACCTGCCCGAGGCCGACAGCACCCGTCCCGCGGATTCGGCGAAGTTCAACGAGGACATGGCGCCAGTAGCAAAAGTATGTGGGAGATGGTGGGATAAGTTTTTAAGCCATAAATCAATTCGACTGATGGTGCTTAACTTTGATTGAGGCTAATCAATTAAGTAATACAGCTGAAAATAAATTAATCGATGTAATTTTAGAGGTTACTAAGATGTATTTCATCCATAAATTATGTAGATATAGTCTTCAAAAAGCAGCTGGCTTTCACGTTTGCCCAAACATCTCAGGACCGATTACATTTCCAGCGTCATCACTTAATTGTCATTTCAACACTCGTAAACCACGGCTAGTTCCTGAATTCCCGCTGTTCGGGACACTTCCCGGCTATTTGGCGTCCCCGATCTCACCAGTACGGCCGCGGCCGACCGGTCATCAGTTGACAGCGCGGCCCTCACCAATCGGAACCGCGCGAGCGCCGGCTGTGATCGCGGCCCTCACCAATCGGAGCCGCACGAGCACCAGCTGTGATCTATCACCACCGTCGGGGCCGGAGAGAGAGTGCACTCGGCCGGATCCGCGGCGGCATCCCAGCCGCGGGACACTGGTGAGCCGCCGCGAGTTCAGAGTCCTTCCGAGCTGGCGGCGAGCAGCCGTTTTCTCCGCCGCCGCCGGCAGCCTGCCGCCCACTGACCCGTATAGTTTCCCTTTTGACACGACGTAATGTGTTAGGTCGGACCGAGCCGGGAAGAGCCGGGCTGGGATGAGCCGATCCCGGCCGGGCTGGGCTGGGCTGATCCCGGCTGGGCTGGGCTGGGCTGGGATGAGCTGAACCCGGCTGGGCTGGGATGAGCTGAACACGGCTGGGCTGGTCTGGGCTGAACACGGCCGGGCTGGGAAGAGCTGAACACGGCTGGGCTGGGTTGAACACGGCTGGGCTGGGATGAGCTAAACCCGGTGGCTGGGATGGCTGAACACCGAGCCTGGGCTGGGTTGAAACACGGCTGGCTGGGATGACTGAACCCGGCTGGGCTTGGGATGAGCTGAAACACGGCTGGGACTGGGAAATGAGCTTGAACACGGCTGGGCTGGGATGAAGCTGAACAACGGCTGGGCTGGGTTGAACAACGAATGGGCTGGGCTGGGTTTGAACACGGCTGGGCTGGGATGAGCTGAAACGGCTGGGCTGGGATGAGCTAAACGCCGGCTTGGCTGGGATGAAGCTTTAAACCCGGCTGGGCTGGGTTTGAACACGGCTGGGCTGGTTGAACACGGCTGGGCTGGGATGAGCTGAACACGGCTGGGCTGGTCTGGGCTGAACACGGCCGGGCTGGAAGAGCTGAACAACGGCTGGGCTAAAGGTTGAACATGGCTGGGCTGGCTGGTTGCAACACGGCTGGGCTGGGATGAGCTGAACACGGCTGGGCTGGGATTGAGCTAAACCCGGCTGGCTGGGATGAGCTAAAACCCGGCTGGGCTGGGTTGAACACGGCTGGGCCTGGATGAGCAAAACCCGGCTGGGCTGGGATGAGCTGAACACGGCTGGGCTGGGATGACAGCTGACCCGGCTGGGCTGGGATGAGCTGAACCAAGGCTGCTGGGATGAGCTGAACACGGCTGGGCTGGGATGAGCTAACTCGGCTGGGCTGGGTTTGAACACGGCTGTGGCGGATGAGCTGAACCACGGCTGGGCTGGGATGAGCCTGAACACGGCTGGGCTTGGGATGAGCTAAACCCGGCTGGGCTGGGTTGAACACGGCTGGGCTGGGATTGACTGAACCCGGCTGGGCTGGGATGAGGTGAACACGGCTGGGCTGGGATGAGTTGAAATACCGGCTGGGCTGGGATGAAGCAAACCCGGCTGGGCTGGGTTGAACCCGGTCTGGGCCTGGATGAAGCTGAACACGGCTGGCTGGGCTGGGTTGAACACGGCTGGGCTGGGATGAGCTAAACCCGGCTGGGCTGGGTTGAACACGGCTGGGCTGGGCTGGGCTGAACCCGGCCGGGCTGGGCTGAACCCGGCCGGGCTGGGATGAGCTGAACACGGCTGGGCTGGGCTGAGCTGAGCCCTCTCAGCTCATCTCAGTTGCTCAGTTGGCTTCTGTGTCAATAGCAGGGTAACCGATAGATACAGGCGGCAATCGATCGGGATGTTACACAAAGGATCGAAATACTCTGTCAAGACATCGGAATGGAGAATATGGGGACAGTCTGTAAAATATGCTTTGTTATGGCGAGGAGAGTGGAGATAGGTCGTGAGGGCGCGTGTCGCTTTAAAATATTGACTTTTAGTCGAAAAACTGGATGATGTTTAAAATTAACGAAGGATGATTAGATTAGTGAACACCGGTGAACATTTAACTATCACTAGCGAGGCAGACTCTCGATGAAGCCAAGATAGCACGTGTTTCCTGCCGGCTGGGATCAGCGTACAGCAGAGTCGCCACGCTGCGCGTGCCGCTCTGTCGCGCCGTGTCTCGGGCTCTGATGAAACGCAGATAGGCGGCCGGTGGCGGTTCAGCTCCCGTACGGCGGCGGGGGCGGCCGGGCGCGCAGGCTTGTGTAACCGTCTGATTTACTATCTGCCCAGCTGTATACAACACATGGGCGCCAAGGCTGTGTTTTGACGGCGGCTCTAAACACAGGCTAGGTAGCGATAGGCGCGCGTACCGGCTGTAGCTGATTGGCCGGGACCTATGACGTCATGGGAATGTGAAATGCGGACAGAATAGGCAGCTTGATGAGTAGTTTCCGTCCATCCACCACTACAACCGACATCGCTGACTGATAGAGGACGTCATATTCAAATTCAGATGAAACATCTGATCAGCTATGCATTGACGTATCGGTATATTTGATTGTAGGCTATAGCGCAGTGCGGGCTTCGTTTCCCCGTGCTCCGAAACCTGTGGTGTTATGCATTGACCTACTGTTACGGCAAACTGTGTTTTTGAAACATCATCCTGAACAGCTTATCTCACTTTACCCAGTTTTACCCGATGACAATCTTGCACTCATGTTCCGTTCTCCTCCCGGGATATGGTTAATCAGTGTCCTGCAGGCAGGATGACCGGCCAGGCGGGGGTGCGAGCAGCTGGACCCCAGTCCGGCAGCAGGCTGACTGCAGATGTCCGCATTATTCAGCGTGTTCCGTCTGAGGTGAGACGACCAGCGACCAGCAGTGGTGATGGCTGACGGGCAGGAGACACCCCAGAACGGTGCGGCGCGCGACCCGCCGCCTATCTCACGCCCCATCGCAGCCAACGCGTCTTCAGCCGCGCCGCCAACCCACCTGAGAGAGCAATACCGTTACGGCATTTGCACGTGATCAAACGGGCACCGTTGAGCGCAGTGCGCGGATTGTAGGTCAGCGCACGCCTCTGCTGCGGAGGGGTGCAGGGAGGGAAGACCGCTCCGACTCCGAGTCCATCCTTCTCCGCTGAGTCCGACTCAGAGTCCGAGTCATCAGGGTCGGGCTATAAGCATACAATGCCGTCTCTTACAGCAGAGTCCAGTCTGAACTCGGCAGAGGGAGATTCTCCAGCAGCAGAGTCCAGCCTGAACTCGGCAGAAGGAGAGTCCCCAGCAGCAGAGTCTAGTCTGGACTCAGCAGAGGGAGATTATCCAGTAGCAGAGTCCAGCCTGGACTCAGCAGAGGGAGATTATCCAGTAGCAGAGTCCAGCATGGACTCAGCAGAGGGAGATTATCCAGTAGCAGAGTCCAGCCTGGACTCGGCAGAGGGAGATTATCCAGTAGCAGAGTCCAGCCTGGACTCGGCAGAGGGAGATTATCCAGTAGCAGAGTCCAGCCTGGACTCAGCAGAGGGAGATTATCCAGTAGTGCAGTCTAGTCTGGACTCAGCAGAGGGAGAGTCTCCAGCAGCAGAGTCTAGTCTGGACTCGGCAGAGAAGAATATCCAGCAGCAGAGTCCAGTCTGGACTCGGCGAAGGGAGAACAGGTTAGGTACCGCCGTGGCCGCGTGGTTATTGTCATTTGCCGGGTGCAGCACAAGCATGCAGTAATCGTTTGAGCTCGCCGGGCCAACCGAGCCGGGAAACATAAAGCAGTTTTAGTGTTCATGGTGGATATGTATGTAGGTATGTACTTGCAGATCAAACGGGAAGTCGGGGTAGCCCAGACGAATAGGGCTTTTGATCCCATAAGCGGCACAAAGTATATCGCAGCTGTTTTTTTAAGTTCACCCCAAACATGGTCCTTTTTTATTTGTATTTCCGCAGTATAATGCGATTTTAAATCAGGCTATAGCTGACAAATCAAAACGGCTTATAGATAATGAACAAGGACTCCAGCTTATAACATTTATGGAACGCTTTTATTTAAGACGAGCAGATATGACCTATCCCAAGTGAGGTGCGATGAAATCAGTTGTTGATCAACCAGGCAGATGATCACTAACCAGAGAGACCAGCAGCGTGACCAGGGGCGGACCAGGTCAGTCTGCCAGGCGGACCACTAGGGCCAGACAGACCCGCGGGACCACCAAGCCAGCAGTCTGATAGGCTACAGAGTCTCTAAAACGTCTCCTTAGTATTCTGTTTTAGTCACATTATTATTAATCTCCAGCCCCTGACAACATCTGGTCCCTGGAGCTAGCCGGACAAAGGCCAGCGGAAGTACATACCTACAGTGCTTTGCGATACTTTCACTCGACCCTTAGATATAAACTACGTCACTGTTCATTGTTCAGGGAACTGGTGATGCATGGCAGCCTCTGATCTCGACCTCTACCGCGCAAATTTCCCAACGCTTATTGAGTCACGAGCGATTGGGAGATAAATAGACGGATACATGTTATCACAGTGATTTAATGCTATCTTTTTTGGGCCTTACTTAATTGTTATGCTTGCTTAAATGTCCGAGCCGTTTTGTCATATAGCGTAACTAAATGATTATGCTACCCAAGGCTCGATGTTTACCTAGGTACCTACATTATTTTTTAATCACGAAGCAAAATGTAAGGCTATCTCTGACGCTCGATAGTTTTTTTTGCGTCCCTGCAGGATCATCAGCAGATCCATCAGCACTCAGACTCAGCTAACGGCATATCTGCAGCGGGGGTGTCAGGCGGTGCTAGGCACAAGGTGGTGCGGTCGGCCGCCCACCCGCAGTCATCATCTCCTACCAGGAACTGGCCACTCACTGACAGAGATATAAAAAACACGGAATTTTACCGACACGTAAGCAGAGTGCAGACGTCCTGAAGACCTTGAGCCATCTCCACTGAATGAGACACCTGTCTCTGTATGGTACCTGCTAAGAGCTCAGCTTGGGAGTGTCTCAAGTTAAACTGTATGTGTCTTAAGTTAAACCCACAGTTCATGGGCACCGCGAAGAATATTTTGTTAGGAGTGTGCACGCGCGTTGGAGCAAAATGCCGAACGCCGCTTTTCGGATGCAATATCATAATATTGGTGTGTTGACTCGCCGGAAGCTGGTTCATTATATAATTGCAATTTGCCATGATATATATATATATATATATATATATTAATAATGGTGTGTATTATAATATACATATATATTTATATTATATAATATATATATATATATGTATATATATATATATATATAATAATTGTATATATATGTATTATTTATTTATTATTTATTATAATATAAATGTATATATATATATTATAAATAATATTATATATATAATATATAATATATTATACATATATCCAACAGCCCCATCCAGGATTCGGTTCAGGGGGCGCAATACAAAAAAGTGCGCCTCCGGCCCCTACGGCATAGGGAATACCTGGATACAGGGGGCACGCGCCCCAGCGCCCCCCCCCCCCTCAGGAATCCAGCGCCTGAATTAAGATATATATATTATATATTAATATATATATTATATATATATATAAATTATAATATATTATATAATATATATTATATTGGAAAATATTCACTTCGTTTCGTTAATATTTATCTAAAAACACACTTTCGAGTCAGAAACAATTAGCTCTCGTATCTCAAACTAACAGCTTCTGCACACAACCTCCGTGTTCGAAATTTTACAACGCTGATTTCACACAATCGAAGCACCATATACACGATTCACACACCAACATCTTCTTTTGCACGTGCAGCATGACACAATGGCAGAGGAGCTTTCGTGCAAAGTCTACCCCCCAATTGATTCTGCTATCATTCTCTATGAAACCAACCGCGAAACTGCCCTGTGAGCAGCACTAAGTTTTTTGTTGAACACAATAGCACCTAAGTTCGCCGCTCCATGCTACAACAGCACGCGATCTTGATAGTTCTCATCTGTGACTGACACACCGCATTCTCCGCGCTTGCTCGAAACCTTAACTAGTTTCACGAGTTCTAGATCTAGCACCGATTCTTCCTTACGCATACTATACTCCTTCGCATCTGTTTGGATACACCCATGCGCACACCAAGGTGCTCCTGCCTCCCGCGTTTAATTTCTACAGTAGCACCTTTGCAAGTCAATGACGCTTTACTTTGAATCCGTGTCGGAACCTACATGACACCTTCCAGTGACTCATTCTAGGCGCCTCATCTCGAGCAGAAATGATCTCCAATTCAATCTCGTCAAGTTTCCGCCACCGTTGGCACGGCATGCGTTTATTAACTGTCCGATATCCGCTTGACCGGATTCGGATGATATCACTCACAACACCAAGTCCTGTCCCAACCCTCGAATTATTGATTCTCCTCGACTGGATCATGGACACATATCCGGCAAAGACATTCCACCACCATTTCCATCGCCTAGGTGTAACACGGATGCATGCAGCTTCGGTCACGACACTAACAAGTTCACGTCTCTCACGTAGCTGGCATTCCTTTCTTCCAAGGAGAACACTCATGTGTACTTCCTACATGCTCGCGAACACTAGCGCGGCCCGGGTCCTTATTCTTCATACCTCAGCACCATGCCTTGGCCAGGTTCCAAGACCTTACCTCGGTGTGTAGAACTAGCTGGACATGCACAACTTTATCCTCTAGGCATTTAGCAAGAATAATCTCACTGAATCCCTCATTCTTCTCCCGCACGTTGTAGGCAGTACTTGTCAATCCAAACAGCAGCGCTCGATCGCTGTACTCTCCGCAAATAAAGGCTCTCGAGTGCAGATAAATCTACTAACTCCTCAATCGGCGCAGCTCGCTAGACAATTGGACAAAATTCAGTCTTTCGCTTCAAATAATTTATCATAAAAAACACACTCGCGGACGTACACGACCACATTAGCATCGTTACTCCAAACTAACACTCTCGACCCTTCACGCCACACTGAACTCGTCATGTAGCACCGTAGAACACACACACGATGTTTGCACACCTTGTCGTCTCTAAATCTGCTCGATGGTAGTCACAATATGTATGTAAACTTTATGACCACAAGGGTCGTTCCGACATCAGCCCCAAGCGTTATTATTGCCAACCAATACGTGCCTTAATTTCTGACTCCAGAGCACTCCAGTCATGCCCTACTCCCCTATGAGTTATGGTAACCATCAGCACCCAGTTCTCCTACTCACCATGGACACAGTACTAACTACTACCTCCCCTTCCCGAGGACAATACACCCAACCCCCCCGCCTACCTACTCCACCTTCACTACACTATTCGCCCCCTTCCAGATGCAACAGCACCCTGATCTTCCCCTTCACTGCAATGCTCTGTAAACGTTAAACGCCACAGCTCTACCGCTCACATATCCTTTTTCCCGCTCTCGGAACCACAGCACTCCACCAAAACATGTAGTACTCGCTCACCACCACACCGTCCGCGCCTCAATCACTGCAGAGCGGAGGACCCCAGCAGCACACTCACGCTGCATGAACACCGGCTGACCGCAAGAGATCGTGCCAACAGCGTCCAATCATAAACAAGAGCTCCTGACGCGCACGTGGCCCTCTAGGCATCTGATAGGGAAAAGATCCCGTCAATCAACGCAAAAACGCCGAGCACATGCAGCTGACGAGGGCACGCCTAACCTAGTCGCGTGTCACCCAAAAACTAGTGAAGTGTAAGTTTATGTATGTTAACTTGATATTAACAAATGTATTTTTCATGATATCCATTTATATTCAACTTTTTAATCGAGATAAAAAAACCTCTAAGTGAATTAGCACGAGCGCCTTCGCACGTTTAAATTCCAAACGTAATAGATTAGTCCGAAGATGGACTAGCCTTAGCTCTTGAAAATGTAAGGGAATATACGAAACGCGTCGAACAATATGTCAATTTAAACTGAAATATTGATTACTTGACTATTATGAGTTGGGAAATATTCTCTTCAAATAACAGTAAACAACAAAAAGAAAAACAGAAATTAAGTCCTAAACCGAAAGCTTATAACGAAAAGCTGCGTTAAACGTTTAACGACATTGCCATACTAATATATATATATATATAATATATTATATATATATATATATAATAAATATATTAAATATATATTCACTTTGAAAATTGCCCACACATATTTTCTGCTCCCATAACCTATCCACGAAAGCTTACAGCATAGGCTGGCAGCTACAAAAAGACACTCCCAATTCATCCCAGAATCCTCCCGACTCATCCTCAAGGTTACTACCGACTCATCCCAGATCACTCTGACTCATCCCCAGAGGTGTCGACTCATCTCCAGAAATTCTACGCCGACATCATCTCCAGAGCCATGCCGACTCACGCAGAGTCACTCCCGAATCATCCGTCAAGTCACTCCCACTTTATCTTCAGAGTCACTCCGATCATCGCTCAGAGTACTCCCGACTCCATCAAGGTCACCCCACTCATCATCAGGGTCACCCGACTCATCCTCAGAGTCACTCCCGATCATCCTCAGAGTCTACCCGACTCATCCCCAAGGTCACTCCCGACTCATCCCCAGACACTCCCGACTCACCCCAGAGTCACTACCGACTTATCAATCATTCCAACTACCCAAAGTCACTCCCGACTGCCATCCTCAGAGGTCCACGCCCTACTCCACCTCAAGCACTCCCGACTCATCCTCAGAGTTCACTCCGACTCATCTTCAGAGTCACTCCCGACATCATCCTCAGAGGTCACTCCGACCATCATCAGAGTCACCCCCGATCATCATCAGAGGTTCACTCCCGACTCATCTCAGAGGCACTCCCGACTCATCCTCAGAGTACAACTCCCGACTCACCCCAAGAGCACTCCGACTCATCTCCGCAGAGTCACTCCCGAATCATCCTCAGAGGTCACTCCCGATCATCCCAGATACTCCGATCATCCCAGAGGTCACTACCATTATCTTCGAGTTACTCCCGACTCATCCTCAAGTCACTCCCGACTCATCATCAGAGGTCACTCCCAACTCATCCCCAGAGGTCACTCCCGACTCATCCCCAGAGGTCACTACATACTCATCCCCAGTGGTCACTCACGACTCATCCTCAGAGGCTACCATCCCCGACTCATCCTCAGAGGCCACTCCCGACTCATCCTTAAAGGTCACTCCCAACTCATCCCCAGAGATCACTCCCGACTCATCCTCAGAGGCTACTCCCGACTCATCTTCAGGGGTGTTACTCCTCCGCGGCAGTTCCTCTGGGTGGTTCTCCCAGCGGCCACGCGGGTGGTCCTATCTGAGGTCACGGCAGGACGACTGACCGGAGGCGGCGCGGTGGAGGCGGCTCGTTGTACTGCTGACACACATTTGGTGATGGCCGCTCTCCGCTCTGCGCGCGGCGCCGATCTCTCTCCGGCGGCCGCCAGGTCAGCGGGGCAGCAGCCATTCATGGCGCGCCGCACACAATCGGCACCGCGCCACTATTGCCGCCGAGCGCCACTAATACCGTGTCACGATCGGACGCGCCGCGGCGACATTCGGCGCACGAGAAGAGAAGAAGGGCGCCGGGCGGCACTTTGAACTTTGAAGTCACGGACGCTGTGAGGGATCGGGCAGGACAGGTTTTAAAACGAGCAAAGGAATCTCCGAAATGTGTGCCATCTCTTTTAGAGTCTACTTATGTGATGTCAATTGACATTCTGCACATTACTCCCATACAAAGTTTCACTGACCACTGGTTAAGGATAACGAGAAAATGGCATTTTGATAATTGCAGTGACCTTTTATACTTTCTAAAATAACGCAGCATACCATTAATTGATCATTTAACCTTGACATAATCGGTGGGGTATGGTTTTACGTGACGATGACAAGATAGCGGGACGAGCAGCCACTGACGCTGCTGCAGCTTCTGCTGACATTTGGCAGCTCTGTCGGATCCGTATCATTTGGCAGCTCTGTCGGATCCGTATCAGGCACCAGCTGCCGATATAGCACACCATGCAAGACTTAGCGCCTGATGGATGATTTGTGTGCATCGGAGATGTTACGTAACCGTTTCTGGAGCCCTGGCTTAATTTACGATGGAGATGGGCACCGATGAAGGTGACAAAGTAGCACTGATGGTGATTTAGGCGATGTCGTGTGCAGAGCGACGTGACCGATTTAGATGGCATGTGCACGGTATGCCTTTGTACCGGTGCAGGCTGAGCCTCCACCTGATGACAGCGCCAGAGCTGCCCGATCTCAGCCGGCTGTCTCTCCGATAGTGATTGGGCTGTAGACCCAGCAGAGGTGAGTCACGCCGTGTTCTGATGGGTTTAATGGTCAGCAACCCGGCCGGCACATACCTAACGGACGGCGGAGGGAGGCTCTGACGGATTAAGCCCGTGACCTGCGAGGCGCCGTCAGCTGTGGCCCGCGGGACTCCTCTGCAGGAGAGCTGACACAGCGGCCGGCGCGCCTCCCGACTCATCCTCATCCTCGCCCGACGTCTCCACACCCACGGCGCGCTTCTTACCACCCCTGAATCAGGCAGCGCTGGACAGATTCCCGCGTGTGCATGCTGGCCGTGGCTCGAAGTGCGTGGAAAAACGTGTCGCGACAAAACTGCATTGTCTGCACCTCGTCACAAAAACGGCACATCACACGGCGGCTGACTGTTTTTGTCGGGCGTTACCAGGCAGGCTGGACAGCGGAGGAGAGTGCGGTAGCCGGGCTGTGTGGAACTGGACAGTTGATGGATCATCACCCTCGTCTGACACCGTCCGGACCTGACCCGGTGTCTGACCTGCCCAGCGGCACCGCCGCACTGGCTAGCTCGCCACTGCAGCGGCCCGACCTGACCCGGTGTCTAACCTGCCCAGCGGCACCGCCGCACTGGCTAGCTCGCCACTACAGCGGCCCGACCTGACCCAGTGTCTAACCTGCCCAGCGGCACCGCCGCACTGGCTATCTCGCCACTGCAGCGGCCCGACCTGACCCGGTGTCTGACCTGCCCAGCGGCACCGCCGCACCGGCTAGCTCGCCACTGCAGCGGCCCGA
>VOPJ01004647.1:0-22914 GCA_014673585.1 Semibalanus balanoides
CGCTACAGCACCCTCTGTGTCCCGCTACAGCACCCTCTGTGTCCCGCTACAGCACCCTCTGTACCCCGCTACAGCAGTGCTGGCTGCTATACCAGATCCTTCTGTGTTCACTAGCGCCACCAGCCGGCCACTTCAGCTACTACACAATTGAGCCTCATGCCGGCGACTGACCACAGATCAACTGCACTGCCATCTAGCGACAAGTATTGTACTCAACCTAGTAAAAATATCCGGTAGGTAGCATCTCGCTTCAGGGACCATACATAAAGAACTTGTGGAATGCGGTCTGTATTGTCGCTTCCAGCTGCGTGTACAATTAATCACGTGCCAAGCCATGCGACAGAGGAAACTATCAAAACACCCGTCCGCTTCAAAAGGAAATCCCACCAACGGTTCACCCGTGTGAATCCTTCGAACAGTTTCAACGCGCTCGCGCTGGAAACCCAGGTGAGCAGCCATACAAAGGCAAACGTTCACCAGCAACCAGAAGACTTAAACTTTCCGCCTCAATTTATTGTCATAAAAGAGCATAAGTTGCAGTACGTAATGCAATTTCCTTTATGATGTAATTACGTTACTGTACTTAAAGGAGTCTAAGTCAGAATTGCGTCGCAGGTCACAAACTAACATTGTGTTTGGCCCAGGCGGCACTGGTCGCTGGATGACAAGGCACAGCATGTGTGTGTTCTTTAGTAGGTCCGAAACTACAGCGCGCTACCGAAAACCAGCACTGAAGACGATCCCCATGGACCAGGGCAGGGGCGTGGGCAGTACTTCAAGTTGGGGGGAGAGGGCGAACTTCTTGGCGGACCTGAGGTAGCAAAAGTGATAGCTAAAAAAGTGATGTATCGCTGTGGTCACCACCCGTTATATCCCCAACAGGATTTATCGCCATATATCGCCAACCGTTCACCCGATATATCGGAATCTATATCCCCGATATATCGCCATCCGTTCCTGATGCGTCAATGCCGGTGACCGCCTAGATCCGGAATTTCGTTGGTGACCACTTTTCCTTTTTTGACCCCTGACCGACTCTTTCTCCGCTGAACGTCATGGGATCAGAGTCAACATCATGGATGTATAATGAAGTGTTTTGCTTTAAAAAACGTGACCTACCCCCATGCCAAAAATTCTGAGCGTTATTTACTCTGTGGCGCCTAGTAATATTTCATAAATAGTAGCATTTATCTCCAAAAAGCATTACAACATTGTGACCATGAGTATTTTATCTACCGTGATTGTGACCAATAAATAGCTATATCAACGTTACGACGAAGAAACATATTTTATGCCAGGTGTGCGCTGAATTTACCAGTGTTTCGATGCTACGATGGTCAAATGTGCGATGCCACTGTTAAGATGAAAAGATGCAAAACCAGTCCTAAATGCAATGCAGTTTAATTTTATTTATGTGCATTTTTGATTGAAACTGCACATTTGTTCTACAAAACGTAAGCAAATTTTCGTAGACAATGCCGTTGCTCTAATTTCAGAGTTAAAAGATCATGATAAAAGCCAGGGGAGAGCCGACACCTAGCTTTAAAGTTGGGGGGCGTCACCCCCACAGGTTCAAAGTTGGGGGGGGGCGAGTTACCCCCACTGCCCCCACGGTTCCCACGTCCCTGAAGCTGACTTCCTGAGCATTTCATCGCGCACTGTTCGGCAGCAAAGCGTTTGCATCAACGCCTTGGCTGTGGATTACGCAGCGTTATGCCGATGCCGAGATTGCCAATTTCACAAACTCTCTCTGTTCCGAGGATTAAAGTCCGCGTCGCATCGCGCACCACAACATGTTGTGCACAATAGTCAAAGTCTCGCCATTTCTGTCCATACTCAGCTTCTATATGCCATAGCCCACAAACATTTACTTTTCCCTCACTTCTTTACTTTGTTACTCTCCTTTTGCCGTCGAAAGTATGTGGAAAGTATGTGCTTCTAATACAGAGAAGAGTGATCGTGTAAAAAGTTGGGGGCGAGTTGCCCCCTCTGCCCTCCCCCCCTCCCCCCCTCGGTTCCCACGTCCCTGGACCAGGGTGTGGCAGGAAACAATTGTCATCCTATAACTTGTATCGCAAAGACGGTCGCAGGGACCCACGTTTAAAACGATCCGCTCACATTCGCTCTCTGCGCTGCGGAACCTACCGGGGGCATCCCCCCTGGAACACTCGAGGACCATCCCGTAGATAAAACAAGATGATTATAAAAAATATATTTGGTAAGTCTTTCGATAGAAGATCTCCACTTAGCAAAAATCGATGCTTGTTTGATAGACAGTTTCGCACCGACTAAAAATATACGCGCACAACAGTGATGCATTTGATCATGAAATGGTGCAGTGGTGTATAAGTGTTGTAGTGATTCGTGTGCAAAGGAAATATTTTAAGCCTCGTGTTATCGGGCACACAGGTGGATCCAAATCGGGGTTGGGGTTGGGGAAAATCCAAAAAGTATCACACATTTCTGAAAACTCATCGGATTTCGCTTGCTCATAATGCATTGGTGGATGATTTAAAGACAGTTTTTTTAGTACCTAAAAGCTGCTTAGCATTTCTTCTATATCAGGAAATGTGACAATTTTGCGCCGATTTCAGGCGGTTGGGGGGGGGGCAATAGTGCCAATTTTCAAACCTTAGATTAGCCACTCATCGGGCGTAACGGCGTTCATTCATTCAATTCATTCAAAACAATGTTTTCAATATATGTAGTGCATTGCTGTTGGTAGTACCTACATGTATGAATGAGATGGGTGCAATAGGATGTTCAAACACTTAACTCTAGGTACCTACCGTTCACTTATATTTAGCATGATACGAGTATAACGTCGTTTAGTAAAGCACCCCCACCGCACATTAGTGTATTTTGGAACATTGGAAGGTCTATTAGTTTCAAAATATCCTTCTATATCAATATAGAAGACGAGAACCTTGGTGCTTAAGATCATTTNAAAGTATGTGGAAAGTATGTGCTTCTAATACAGAGAAGAGTGATCGTGTAAAAAGTTGGGGGCGAGTTGCCCCCTCTGCCCTCCCCCCCTCCCCCCCTCGGTTCCCACGTCCCTGGACCAGGGTGTGGCAGGAAACAATTGTCATCCTATAACTTGTATCGCAAAGACGGTCGCAGGGACCCACGTTTAAAACGATCCGCTCACATTCGCTCTCTGCGCTGCGGAACCTACCGGGGGCATCCCCCCTGGAACACTCGAGGACCATCCCGTAGATAAAACAAGATGATTATAAAAAATATATTTGGTAAGTCTTTCGATAGAAGATCTCCACTTAGCAAAAATCGATGCTTGTTTGATAGACAGTTTCGCACCGACTAAAAATATACGCGCACAACAGTGATGCATTTGATCATGAAATGGTGCAGTGGTGTATAAGTGTTGTAGTGATTCGTGTGCAAAGGAAATATTTTAAGCCTCGTGTTATCGGGCACACAGGTGGATCCAAATCGGGGTTGGGGTTGGGGAAAATCCAAAAAGTATCACACATTTCTGAAAACTCATCGGATTTCGCTTGCTCATAATGCATTGGTGGATGATTTAAAGACAGTTTTTTTAGTACCTAAAAGCTGCTTAGCATTTCTTCTATATCAGGAAATGTGACAATTTTGCGCCGATTTCAGGCGGTTGGGGGGGGGGCAATAGTGCCAATTTTCAAACCTTAGATTAGCCACTCATCGGGCGTAACGGCGTTCATTCATTCAATTAATTCAAAACAACGTTTTCAATATATGTAGTGCATTGCTGTTGGTAGTACCTACATGTATGAATGAGATAGGTGCAAAGATGTTCAAACACTTAACTCTAGGTACCTACCGTTCACTTATATTTAGCATGATACGAGTATAACGTCGTTAGTAAACACCCCCACCGCACATTAGTGTATTTTGGAACATTGGAAGGTCTATTAGTTTCAAAATATCCTTCTATATCAATATAGAAGACGAGAACCTTTGGTGCTTAGTAATTTTTAAATTAACATTTTATAAAAAAAACGACAAGCATCAGACAGTCAATTAATCATATAATGTTTCAATTGTTGAAAATAATCCTATTTCATAATCTCAAGCTCCGGTATGACATTATCAATAAGGTATATAGCATCTCTCGGAGTCTCAATTTCATCGGACTCAGACGCTGCCTCGTCAGAACAAAAACGCGCATCATCCCAACACTACACCAACAGTGCCACCCTCCCTCCTGCCAAGCAGGTGTAGCTCCTATTCAATTGGGTGGTAGCCCTCCTAACTTGGTTCTAGCCCACTCCCAACTTGACGGGGCAAATCGGGATAAATCTGTATTTTGTGGATTTTGATGGTACTTAAAGCGATTTTTCCCAGCTCAGCTTTTTCCCAGCTTTTTCCCTCCCAAACTTGTCTGGAGAAGCTATGCCCCTGTAAGTGTACAGTTGGTCTACCTCTGTCAGTCACAGTTGGTGTGTTTCTCACCTGACGCGCAGTATTTCCGCCAGGTCGTCGATGTCGTCAATGTAGCCACGGCTCGGCGCAAAACACAGTGGCGACCGGAGCGGCTTGATGTCCTCAAAGATCACCTCGTCACTCTCCTCCGATTGACGGAGGAAAGTGTACAAGATGTACAGTGACAATCTACATCACGACCAGTACAGTGACAAATTGACATTCACGAGCAGATACATTGACAATCTGACATCACGAAGCAGTGACAGTGAAATTAATCAAGAGAAGTGAAAGATGATTTAAGGACAGTGACAGAATTGACATCCAATATGACATACGTGAGTGGTGATAGTGACAGACTTAATAAACAAGTATATGTACAGCGAACTGACATAATTGAACGACACGAGGAAGCGACCGGTGAACAGGGTATCACAGAAGGAGAAGCGTGACATTTAATTGATTTACAGATTGACAGCCTTACAGACAGGTAATATAAATGACAGCAAAGGCAGCCAGAATACAATTGCTAACAAAAGATTGACTATGTGTTCGGACTGACAGACTTATGTAACCCTGGATACACGGGGTAAAGCTGTATCGGAATGCTTCACGTCTACAAGTAGCAATGGAAGCTGATTATTGAATAAAACATCGTCAAAAATAGCATGGTTATATTTAAATGGGGGTAGTCTGGTAGCGTGGCACAGTAAAGCATGTACACAGAATAAGAAAATGACATTAAAACACCTGCAAGCATTCTGAAACGCGAACATATTAAGTACTCCACGTAAAAGGGATACTTTTGTATGTTTATCTCTATAAATAGCATTAATTGTGTATCATCTCGAATGTAAGTCCATAATAAATACCTTTCTATACATTCTATCACATTCTTATCACTCACATAAAAGACTATACAAGTAGTTACATATATTATTGTGGGCAAGCAAATAGAAGCGCTCATTCGATTGATACGCACAAGATTACGGAGGCAACATTTCTCGTGAAGGATTACATGCTAAACAAATAATTTTGATGATGTATATAATGAGTGTATTCATCCGCAAACGAGTATTGCGTCGCTTTTGACTAACGTATGTAAGTATTAAAACGCTATCAAGAAACAGAATTTACCAGCAACTTGATACAATAGCAGTAATGATTGATATTTCACTCATACTACATGGCTGAACCAGGAGCATTCCGCTCGTTGATACAGCCATTAAAACGGAATCCATTCTTGTCACACTCTAGCACGTTCTCGCTTTCCCCCCTACACTCGAATACACCACTGTTGTCACTTAAGTCGTCGAAGTCCTCTGACCTAAAATGCCTCGGGCTAGGTGCGGGCTCGTTTCGGTTTGTGGCTGCCGCCAGCCGCCAGCTAGGTGATAATACCACGCCGGTAGGCCACACACGGCAAGTTAGTTACGCTCACGTGACCACTGCCGCTGCCGACACACACTGATCGTTAGATATCACGTGACTACTGCCGCCGCCGCCACACACTGATCGTTGGAGTCACGTGATCTCCCGCACCGACACTGCACACGCCTCGTTAGGTGTCACGTGACCTCTGCCACTGCCGCCGCACACTGCTCGTTAGGAGTCACGTGATCTCCCGCGCCGACACCGCACGTGCCTCGTTATATCACGTGATCACCGCCGGGGGGCATCCATGTCTCGCTGCCGCAGATGAAGTGCGTACTATTTTCGGCGTGACGAGTTCGGCGTCTTCTCGCAGAATTCAGTGCCTGAAATAGACGGAGTTGGGGGAGTCAGGCTACAGTTACCAGTAGGTGCCTAGTTTCGTGGGAATGAAGACAAAAATACCATATAAGTGATGTCTTATAGAAAAACGGATACGAATAACATACAAGAACGGTGTATTTTGAAGACAGAGCTCAAAACATACATCATTTGCAAAATATTTGTTTTTATAAAACAACGAAACGATGACTTAATATGTGACATAGATATGAAAACAATAAAAATGTGCGATGTTGCAGTTTATAACATCACTAGACTTGCAATGAGCGAGAACCCTGAGTTAAAGCACATTGATCTGAGAAGCTCCACCGTCGTTGTTCGCATCAGAAAACAATGTTCAAATGTAAGTCATCGCCATTTTACGACCGAATAGCTCCAGCATAAATGGAACTCACGTCGTACAACTCCAGTAGCACGTCATTTAAACCGAACTGAAGTGACTATGAACAATTAAGGTGAACTGTCTGATCGTCCGGCTGCACCATCAAGCAGTCTGAACTGGTTTCCATTCATCTATTCCAGGAATATGGGAACGCTTCGGCGTGCTGAGAAGATATGTGTGTTATGTATCCATGGCACAGAGAAGAAAAGGAGATATAACAGGAAAACGAGCTGTTGACTTGTGTATGTATATTATGTATGCCTTCAGTCCTATTGAGCCTTCCTTTATAACAACGTATTTCTTAGACATCCATTTGAACATTTACCTCCTATATATTCGCTATGCTAACGAAAACAAAATATAACACATTGTCCGACTCTCAACTACCGTGCTGTCCGATTGAACTAAGAACTCGGCGAATAAAGATTGCACACAAGTAATTCTTAGCATGTTCTCTCTATAAACGCAGCCGTCACCAGTGCATTCACACTTCATAAGTCACAGTACGCTCTTGTCCCGCGTCCTCCAGCTGACGTTATCTTTTCTACAAAGTAACCTTTCATGTGCCATGATGTCTTCAGACTGTTCTGGACAGGGAAGGGGAAATTCACGCCTTTTCAGGGGTTTCTGTCGCTTTGTCCGGGGAGAGGGGTTCGTGAAGTTATCCAGGAAGTGGCTGGTCACTAATAAATGGAAGGTGGGGGAGGGAGTGACTGTTCAGTGTTCAGTCTGTTCGCCTCAGGGGCTTCATTTTCTGAAAATGATTGGGGGGCCCCAATGCTAACTTTATATATTTTAATTTCATTCTTACCATGCAACGCCATAGGCCTAACGTTCAAATTTGAAATCATTGCCCCCCTCCCAAGTATACAAATCGACACCGGTGTTTCACCCTGATAGTCTGGTGATGCCTGCATGAAGGTTGACGAAAGTGATAATTAGTTTCATCCGATCTAACCAGCTGATAAATTACGCTGTTGAGGGAAACAAAAGCCGTAGGCATAATACACAACTCACAATGTGGTTATGTGTATTTGCTATGGACAGTGTCTGAATATGGCGCTTGATAACCTCAATGGGCTTAAGCGCCCCCCCCCCCTAAAAAACAATCACACACGACAGTGTCTGATATTTCACAATGAGAATAATAACAAAGATCAAGTTTATAATACCGTTCTGCTTACGTTTCTAAATACGTGCAAGGTAGGTCCACAAAGATCCATACCACAAATAAGGATCTGCGCTTCAATGTGTAAGGAAACGACCAAAACTTAAATACGTTAACGGCTTGAACTCTCAACAACTGATAATAGACTAAATCGCTTAGCAAATAGCAGGAATTATATGCGATTTCATCACAAAAAGTTATGTTAGTAGAGATTTAAGTGATACCCCATGAAGCTCTGTAACTCGTTTTCATGGCCACATTAAGTCACACACCCGGGTTTATCATGATGGCCACTTGGTACGACCAGGTGGGCTTACTTAGTGGCCTAGCGCTACATGGTGATTCACTTATCACAACAAAGAGTTGTCACACTCGGGTTGTTTCGTAGCTCTCTGTATGTTTTCAACTGAGTAAGACATAATCATACTACAGCAATGAAAATTGAGATGATATTTTTTTAATTGTGCAAAGCAATGGCGTCGCCACTGACTAATGACCTTCTAAAATTACTAGGGATAAGTCCAAGTACATGCGTTCTTTATCATGGGACCATGTTAGAGATGGATAATAATTACTGAGAATAATGGCCCTTGGTGTCCCCAATGGTGGCGACACCCATGATGCAAAGTGGCGTTAGGGTGTTCTTAGAGCTTCAGGGGAGATAAACGTACAGAAATATAGAACGTTATGAACTATAACAGCACCTGTTTAACTTATAACACAACAGGAAGACTGGCTCATTTCGTCTTCAATTGGGCATTGGTACCATGTAACCATCAGCTTATCGTATTTCGTATATAACCTAAGCCGTGGAACCAAATCTTTGATTAAAACTGCACTAAAATATATTACATGTTATAATATACACAGTTATTTGGAGATTCTCATTGTAGTTCTTTGTGTTTACAGGTGTTTGGTTACATCATTACTGGAACTCTACCAGAACTTAAACACAATAGACATTCAACAAATTGCCTGGCACAATATGTGCACAGTTGCCAGCATTAAAACAATGGGACATTAAACCAGAGGGCACTGGCCGCAGCGAATGCGGAGCCCATACCCACGGCAATGTGATCGACCTCGAAATGCGGAGCGCATACCCACGAAACGGCAAAGTTATCGACTTCGAAGATATTTGCATCGGCATTTCACATCCAATGCGGTATTCGCCGTGGAATGGAGAATCCATCGGAGCTCGCGGTCGGCAGGTTCCGAGATTGGATCGTGCATGTATGGCATCCCGTATTATCAATCATTCGTCGTCATGTTATCATTCGTCAGGCTTGTGTGTTTGCCCAGTCGTGCGCAGAGCGCAAACAGACCAGCGAAGATTCCGGAAGATTCAGCACGCCATTATATGGGGTAAATACCAAAAAACCCGCTCGACAACCAGTGACATTTACAGATTGAATAATATAATGGAGACACTTGGATAAATTTATATGGGTTGGTTGCATGGCAGTTATGATTTACGAATCACAATAAACAATACATAGCATAAAATCAATACATAGCACAAATCAATACATAGCGCAACATCAATACATAACACAAAATAAGTAAAAAGAACAAAATCATTAAATACCACACAATGTATTACCCTCTGCACAATTGTATGTATGTACCGCAATTGAAGACACTCACACAAGACCAAATAATCAGCTGTCCAATGTTTATTGTGCGGCATGAGTTTCAGACTAATATCTCCAGACTTTGCATTAACCTTTACCATAAAGCAGGATATTACATCAGTACAAGTGCACACATCAGTAAAAATAAAGGTGTCAGCGCTAGCAGTGGCAAGTCAAACATGGCGCTATCCATTACAAGGCTAGGCTATTAGGCTATTAGGCTATTAGGCTATTAGGTTATTAGGTTATTAGGTTATTAGGCTATTAGGCTATTAGGCTATTATGCTATTAGGCTATTAGGCTATTAGGCTATTAGGCTATTAGGCTATTAGGCTATTAGGTTATTATTAGGCTATTAGGCTATTAGGCTATTAGGCTATTAGGCTATTAGGCTATTAGGTGCATCTGTGGCCTGTGATCTATTGCGGAAAGTCACCCAATAAGCACGTCAAAAGTGACGTAAAACTGTCTTCTTATGGTAAAATTTGAACAAAGAATGTGCTAGCCACTATTCCAATCGTATATCGGTTGACACAGAACATGACATAGCTTTTCCCATTTAAAAAGGGTGCGGTCTTTTGGGATTGAGAACTAATGGCAAACTGCCAGGCCATGACAGTGATGGATTTATGGCGTCACGCGGTATATAACTCACAATGGTGTAACTTGGCAGATGGCTGATTTCTGACATTTGACTGCTAATGATTTCGTGACAAATTGTGCTGAAAAAAGAACACAATGAACCAGCCATAACCACTTGTTCTAGAAGAAACTACGCATTTGCTATTTTCCAGAGGTTTCATAACTGTAAGAACAAAACACACATGACACATCTGTCACGAACACACATGCATTACTTTCAGCGGGTTTTCTGGCTACCGCTTTAGTATGTAGTGACCTTAAAGGGAATAGTTCACCTCTTAACATAAGTTTGAGTTGAGTATAGCCCAAGTTGTGGCGCATGCTCGAGAAATGACTTTGTCGACCGCTTTTCACATTTTTCAAGAAACCTCTTAATTATGTTACATATTTCTAGCCTAAAAGTCGGACGGGTATCCCGGTGGGGATACTTCCAATCGCTGATTGGGCTGATTTTTGGCCTGAGTTGATAGTACTGATTATGACGCACAGATGACGTAAGACTTGGGAAAAGTGTAAGTGCTGGACAAAACCACTTACTTTTTCAGTACCTCATTCTTTTTATTGCAGAATTGAAACTTTGTCAGTAATCTATGCATAGTGATTTTTGATGTTTGTAAAATCTTCGCTAGTAAAGGGCATTTTTCTTAAACAACGTTCTGTAGCGTATGTGTAGCGTTCAGCGCTGCCTGAACGTTCCAGGCTCGCGTACAAATTGTTTGATCGCTACCCTCCACACTTCACCGAACCCCACCATTCTGTCCCCACTCATCGTACCAGTACGCGCGTGGCCGCTGTTTGATTGGCGCCCGCGGCGCAGCCGCCCGCTGAGTGATAGGAAGCCGCCGGCGAGAACGGTACGCCAGTTGGACGTGTAGACCTGCAATGACCTTGTGACACATATCCAAGACGAACGCCCAGAGCACGGACAGTGAGTGACGATGGCCGACTACACTTTCATAGTGAAATATAATAGTGACGACATACCTACTTAACAGCCAAGTACTGTGATGGTTTTCAAAGCGTTGTATTTATCCGGCATCGTTCAACAAGTACATGGGCATAGTACCACCATGTATACACACGATCCCTCACTAAATCGATGACGTTGCGTGCTTCTCAGCCAGCTGATTTCGTCATTACTTTGAGCGGAAAAAAATATGAATTATCACCAAATAATTGACATTTGAATTTGCTTTCCGCGTAAATATAGGTCTTTTTTACTTTATGTTAATATGATACTTTAATTTCTTGGCTTCTCTTCATTATTTCTGAGCTTTTTCTCGTTTTTTTTTTCAAGGTGAACTATTCCCTTTAACTAGTGACAAACAAGACTAACACCTGACATCAAAATCCACCACCTGGTAACTCCGTAACCGTACACCCACACTAAAAAGCCACCCTTCACTCCTGACAACCTCATCAACTTTCCCCGTATCAAATCCCCCCACACCGTCGTGATGGCCACTTTGCGTCACTTGTGTCCTAGGTTAGCTGTCTCCTAAATCACCACGGACGGTGCGGCATTTACCCTTTATCACGCGCGCTCGGTGACCTTTGGTGACCTTGTGACCCGCGTCCGGTGCCACTGCGAGCGAGCTCTCACAGGCCGGAAACCCGAGCGGGATTATGCTAATGATGCCGGGATTTACTACGGCTAGACGTGCCAGCGTGGTAGGACAGACGAGTAGCCGGATAGAATCGTGACAGAATCGTGCAGTACGAAGCAAGGGAGCGTCAAAAGACAACATATGAAAAGGACATTAGCTTTCTCTTCTGGAGAAATGTAAAAAATGCTCTTTGATTTTTATGTAAAGTCCTACGCAATGCAAAAATACATGTTCTTCCCGTATTTGGCATGAGCAGCACAATATACTATTTCACAATATATTATTATAATTTCATGGGAAACTGTTTTATCTTACGCCACCCTGTTTTTTTCCGACGCTCGCTGAGTGACGCCTTGCCGTCGCGGAGCGGTGACTATCGCCTGGTGACTCGCTGCCCTATCGCCTGGTGACTCGCTGCCCTATCGCCCGGTGACTCGCTGCTCTATCGCCTGGTGACTCGCTGCTCTATCGCCCGGTGACTCGCTGCTCTATCGCCCGGTGACTCGCTGCTCTATCGCCCGGTGACTCGCTGCCCTATCACCCAGTGACTCGCTGCTCTATCGCCCGGTGACTCGCTGCTCTATCACCCGGTGAATCGCTGCTCTATCACCCCGTGACTCGCTGCTCTATCGCCCTGTGACTCGCTGCCATATCGCCCGGTGACTCGCTGCCCTATCGCCGCGGGGGATCGCTCTCTCAGCGACTCACGACCTCTGGCTGCCGGCACGGGCCACCGCCGAGCCGTCCGAAACGAATCAGAAACGGCACAGAGAGAAAGAGAGCAAGAGATAGTGGTGAGACGGGACAGAGAGCGAGCGCTAGAAAGGTGAGGTAAATTACGTTATGTACGCTACCGAATTACGGAGGCTAAATTTGGTGATGAGACGTTGAAATGGGAATGAAATGCTCACTGATTTGGGGGCAAAGTTTCCCTCGGTGGTCATCTGTCTATTGTCTGTTTGCGGTTGTCTGTGATTTCTGGAAGTCAGCTGATAATCTGTCTCAATTCAAACATTCCAACTCGGAGTGATCTAGTTCAGATATCTATGGTTAGAAGGGCAAAGTCTGATCGATTTGACATAAGCTCCTGCAGTTAAATTCTGCGAATGAGTTTGAAAGGAGCAGTTGGATAGGTATCACGTAGCCACCTACTCCTACGCTAACTATTATGTAATGGATTTCTCACCAACTTACATAATACATTGATGATTGAAAGTATTGTGTAAGGAAGTGTGATTATTTTCACAATATCCACCCCCAAAACAAGATGTTTCCTTTTCTTTCTCAGCAGAACATGACACAAAGATAGATGTCGATAATTTAGCAATTTTACAAAAAAGAAATAGATGAGGAATGGATTGAAAAAGTGCAAAAAATAGGTTCCACGTCACTCAAACACAACTCACTTGTAGACATTTCCTTAATTGTACGTCTAAATATATCCACAGCGAAGTTACGCCTCCATCCTGAAGCTTCCATTTTGACAATAACCCCACTGAGATCAGCGTAAGTTTATAGCGTCCGGGATAGCTGATTAACCTGGAAGTGTCTGCTATCGTCCGGTATGTAGCTGATTAACAGCTGGAAGTGTCTGTTGGTTTCGCCGCTCACACACGTCTGACTTATCCCGCGGCGACAGGTTTAATTGGATCGTTTTCGCGTGGGACCGTACGACGGAGCCTTGATCATTTTTGACTGAAACCGTACGATAGAGCCTTTCTTAACTGATGGTCTGTGTGTGTGGTGAGCCAGGTGGTGGCCTCGCGTGCTCGTATCACCACTGGTGATTTGTCTGCCCGTTAATAGCTGATAAGTAACAGTAATGGAATCAGCTGCAGCTGATTCTAGACACCTACCGGAGAACAGCGAAAGGTCGCTGGTTGTTCAGGGTCTCACTATATCACAAGGTTTTATTAGTCCAGGCTTAGACAAAGCTTTACAGAGGAATTGATGGTTTTCGACGTACCAAACTTTTATGAAATTACATTGCCAAATAATGTTTAAATACATAATCCTTCATTATATTGTTTTCACCTGTTTTAAATTGCTGAAAAGGGAAACAAGGTGTTTGCGAACGCATCTTTGTTCTACCTTGCTGAAAATGGGGGCTGTCTCGACACCGTCCGCACAGCAGGACTCCAGCACCGAAGGCGGCTCAGCACCGCTTCGGGAACTGCAAAGTCTACACAGCAGGACTCCAGCACCGAGGGCGGCTCAACAGGACTCCAACACCGAAGGCGGCTCAGCACCGTTTAGGGAACTGCAACGTCCACAGCGGGATTCCAACACCGAAGGCGGCTCAGCACCGTTTAGGGAACTGCAAAGTCTACACAGCAGGACTCCAACACCGAGGGCGGCTCACCACCGCTTTGGGAACTGCAACGTCCACAGCGGGACTCCAGCACCGAGGGCGGCTCAACACCGCTTCGGGAACTGCAGCGCTGACCGTGCGTCTAACCTCACTCCGGACGCCTCAGCGCCGAACGTGCGTTCTCGAGTTGAACCGTGACCGTTTTAAACCACCGTACTCCGACCGCACGGGGTCCCAGCTTTACGACAGCAGCTCCCTGGCTTACGACCAGGACACAGTGAGCAGCGGTTACCGGAGGTACGTCAACAGCAGGGCTTTGTACAGCGAGGAATGGTAGCGGTTACCGGAGGTACGTCAACAGCAGGGCTTTGTACAGCGAGGAATGGTAGCGGTTACCGGAGGTCGTTCAAACCGCAGGGCTTTGTACAGTGAGGAATTTGGTAGCGGTTACTGGAGGTACGTCAACAGCAGGGCTTTGTACGGGTGGATGAATGGTAGCGGTACTGTGAGTACGTCAACAGCAGGGCCTGTACGGTTGAGAATGTAGCGGTTACTGGAGGTACGTCAACAGCAGGGCTTTCTTGTACGGCGAGGAATGGTTAGCGGTTACTGGAGGTACTCAACAGCAGGGCTTTTGTACAGTGAGGAATGGTTTAGCGGTTACTGGAGGTACGTCAACGAGCAGGGGCTTTGTGAACGGTGAGAAATGGGTAGCGTTACTGGAGTACGTCAACAGCAGGCTTTAACAGTGAGAATGGTTAGCGGTTACCGAGGTACGTCTACACCAGGGCTTTGTACGGCGAGAATGGTAGCGGTTACTGGAGGTACGTCAACAGCAGGCTTTGTACGGTGAGGAATGGTAGCGTTACTGGAGGTACGTCAACAGCAGGGCTTTGTACAGCAAGGAATGGTAGCGGTTACCGGAGGTACATCAACAGCAGGGCTTTGTACGGTGAGGAATGGTAGCGGTTACCGGAGGTACGTCAACAGCAAGGCTTTGTACGGGAGATGGTATCGGTTACCGGAGTACGTCAACAAAGGCTTTGTACGGGGTGAGGAGTGGTGCGTTACCGGAGTACGTCAACAGCAGGCTTTGTACGGTGAGGAATTGGTTAGCGTTAACTGGAGGACGTCAACAGCAGGGCTTTGTACGGCGAGGAATGGTTTAAGCGGTTACCGGAGGTACGTCAACAGCAGGGCTGACCAGTGAGGAATGGTAGCGGTTTACCGATACGTCGAACAGCCAGGGCTTTTACAGTGCAGAATGGTAGCGGTTACTGGAGGTACGTCAACAGCAGGCCTTTGTTACGGTGAGGAATGTAAGCGTTACGGGAGGTACGGCATACAGCAGGGCTTTGTTACCAGTTGAGGATGGTAAGCGGTTACTGGAGTTACCCGTCAACAGCCAAGTCTTTGTACGGTGAGGAATTGGTAAGCGGTTCGGAGGTACGGAACACCAGGGCTTGTACGGCGAGGAATGTTAGCGTTACCGGAGGTACGTCAACAGCAGGCTTTTGCTACCGGTGAGGAAATGGTAGCGGGTACCGGAGGTACGTCAACAGCAGGCTTTGTACGGTGAGAATGGTAGCGGTTTACCGGAGGTACGTCAACAGCAGGGCTTGTACGGTAGGAATGTAGCGTGTTACCGGAAGGTACGTCAACACCAGGGCTTTGTACGGCGAGAATGTAGCGGTACCGAGGTACGTCAACAGCCAGGCTTTGTACGCGTGAGATGGTAGCGGTTACCGGAGGTACGTCAACACCAGGGCTTGTACCCGCGAGGTAATGGTTACGGTTACCGAGGTACGTCAAATCAGAGGGCTTTGTACGGTGAGGAATGTTAGCGGTACGGAGGTTACTTCAACAGGCAGGGCTTTACGGTGAGGAATGGTAAGCGGTTACCGGAGGTTACGTCAACAAGCAGGCTTTGTACGGTGAGGAATGGTAGGCGGTTCCGGAGAGGACGTCAACAGCAGGGCTTGTTACGGCGAGGAATAGGTAGCGGGTTACGAAGGTACGTCTTTACACCAGGGCTTGTACGGTGAGGAATGGTAGCGGTTACCGGAGGTACGTCAACACCAGGGCTTGTACGCGTGAGGATGGTAGCGGTTACTGAGTAACGTTCAACAGCAGGGCTCTGTACGGTGAGGAATGGTAGCGGGTCACCGGAGTACGTCTACACCAGGCTTTGTTACGGTGAGGAATGGTAGCGGTTACCGGAGGTACGTCTACACCAGGGCTTTACGGCGAGGAATGGTAGCGTGTACTGGAGGTACGTCAACAGCAGGCTTTGTACGGTGAGGAATGGTAGCGCGTTCCAGGTACGTCAACAGGCAGGCTTTGACAGTGAGGAATGTAGCTGTTACTGGAGGTACGTCAACATGCAGGGGCTTTGTTTTACGGTGAGGAATGGTAGCGGTTACCGGAGTACGTCAACACCAGGGCTTTGTACGGTGAGGAATGGTAGCGGTTACCGGAGGTACGTCAACAGCAGGGCTTTGTACGGTGAAGAATGGTAGCGGTTACCGGAGGTACGTCAACAGCAGGGCTTTGTACAGTGAGGAATGGTAGCGGTTACTGGGTAACGTCAACAGCAGGGCTTTGTACAGTGAGGGTAATGGTACGGTTACTAGAGGTACGTTAACAGCAGGTGCTTTGTACGGTAGGAATGCGTAGCGTTACCGAGGAGTACGTCAACAGCAGGCTTTGGTACAGTGAGGAATGGTAGCGGTTACCGGAGTACGTCAAAGCAGGGCTTTTACGGTGAGAATGGAGCGGTTACTGGAGTACGTCAACAGGCAGGGCTTTGTACGGTGAAGGGAATGGTAGCGGTTCTGAGGTACGTCAACAGCAGGGGCTATTTACGGTGAGGAAATTGTAGCGGTTACTGAGGTACGTCTACACCGGGCTTTTACGGTGAGGAATGGTTAGCGGTACTGGAGGTACGTCAACAGCAGGGCTTTGTACAGTGAGGAATGGTAGCGGTACTGGAGGTACCGTCAAACAGCAGGGCTTTGACGGTGAAGATGGTTAAGCCGGCGGGTACCGGAGGTACGTCAAACAAGCAGGCTTTTGTACGGCTGAGGGAATTGTAGCGGTTACTGGAGGTACGTCAACAGCAGGGCTTTGTACGTGAGGATGGTAAGCGGGCTTACTGGAGGTACGTCAACAGCAGGGCTTTGACATGAGAATGGTAGCGGGTTACCGGAGGTACGTCAACAGGCAGGGCTTTGTATGTGAGGTATTAGTTGCGGTTACCGGAGGAACGTTCAACAGCTAGGGCTTTGTACGGTGAGGAATGGTAGCGGTTACTGGAGTACGTCAACAGCAGGGCTTTCAGTGAGGAATGGTAGATGTACCGGAGGTACGTCAACAGCAGGGCCTTGATCGTGAGGAATGGTAAGCGGTACCGGAGGTACGTCAACAGCAGGTTTGTACGGGTGAAGAATGTATAGCGGTTACTGGAGGTACGTCAACAGCAGGGCTTTGTACAGCGAGGAATGGTAGCGGTTACTGGAAGTACGTCAACAGCAGGGCTTTGTACAGTGAGGAATGGGATGAGAGCATGGTGTGCAGAAAAATAGGCGACGGTGTCGTCGATATTAGTGTGTGCTGGACCATGACCTGAGGTCTATATGGAGCGGCCTATATGCCATGTCCCACTAGCTGCGTGCTTTCGCTCGAAGTATTGCTTTGCTAGCATAGCAAAGCGTCTCACTTGCAAGCATAATGCAAAACAAACGTTAGCCCAAGCCGTGCCTATGTCGACAGCCATGCGAGACGCACGCAGGGCGGCAAACACTTCAACGGTTGTTATTAAATCATATACCTACAGTCACATGTTTTCTTGGAATGCCATTCAATATCATAAGTGAGCCACGGGTCTTCGAGAAAGCCATTTATAAATCGCTGTGATTTATCGACATGGTTTCGTCCGACACATTTGCGTCGATATTATTCAAATTCAGTGAATATTCCGTGGGGCGCATGGTCTATGTCCGCCAAAAAACTATGGGTCCTGTCATGACATCAAAGGAAACTGAATATATTAGGACGATGTGGAGGGATATGAATATGCATTACGCATAGCACCCGTCGATTGTGTTGTCAAACAGTGTCTGGCAGGAGGTACGATATCTGGGTTTTGAACACAGCAGGGATATTGTAATTTTGGTACCGTTTTCAGATAAGCTATCTACGCGTCGGGCCAGCCAATATCATATTATCATTGCAAATCATATGCTCTCATCTAATGTGCAGAAAACAACACTCTTTGCACCATGAGTATTCGCTGTAAAATTTCGATTCAAGCGGCGAGGATGGCCATCTGATGACGCCAAATAATTCCCCCTTTTAGATTGAAATTTATTCGAAGCTTCAGTCCAGTTCACTTTTTCTATGGCTATTATATGTCTATGAAGTGATGTGACCAACTAGCATTAGACGTAAAGCAAAGTGCATGGAATAGTAGAAGCAAAGCGATTGAGTGCAATTTATAGAAAGTACTGTTTGGTTTTTGTTGAACGACAATATCTCAGTGGTTTGGTATCAGTGAAGAGTGATACCCATGCCTAGCCACTGTGGTGGACCTATGCACAATGGTTGTTTTTCCCTTGACCAGTCCTCGGGAAACGGAATCCATTATGAAGGCTTACTTCTGTATTTGTAATTACTGCGAGAGAGAAAAACACTTCCTGGCCATTATTCACATCGTCATTCTTTAACAGCATGCTGTGCAGCTTAAATGCCATGTCAAATTAAACAAGACTCTCTTCCTGAGTCCCACGCCAACTAATATCGTAATGCAGGACACGGCTGACAGCATTCGCATGGTGTCAGCTACATTAGCCGAGCCTTTTGATTTATGACTGTGAGACACGAAAGTTCCGTGTTGTGCTCATGCTGCACAGGTTCGTATTCTAATATGGCGTGTAGAACAACTCTCGCTACCTCGTGAACTGTAAACAACTGAGCTGGCTCGCACGATGACGCGCTCACTGAGGAATCCGCAGACTTATACGACGACAATTCTCCTAACGGAATGTTTCGCCGGCATTGTCTTGAGAAAACGGGTTTCATAGAATGCCATGAGCACGAGAGCAGTTGTGAATGTTAATGATCGCCAAAATAATAAAATAGACATGGTAATAGAAACAAATGCCTTCAAACTATGCTGGCGTTGTGGGTTTGCTGGAGTTCAGCAACAATCGTTTAAGAGTCAAAATGATGCCACAGTGCTGAGTGGTGGGAGGTTATCCATTAGCCAACTCAGCCACCTTGATATATACATTTCAGCCACCTTTAAATGACAGCCCAGGGATGCAGTTTCCTATTCAGCTGAGAGGGCTTCAGCCCCCCCCCCCCAGCTTGGCTTCAGCGCCCCAAATTTGTACGAGGAAGTTGGTCAAAGCCGGGGATAATTCTGCATTTTTTAAGATTGTATGGTACTTAAAGTGATTTTTCCCAGTCTAGCCCCAATTTCTCTGGAGAAGCTAAGCCCCTGTTACAGCCACCTTGGAACTTCAGCCACTTTGTAAGTAGTTGTCAAATAAAAAAAATCATATAATTGATGGTTCTCATGGAGATATTCCTTTTCATGTGTCTGATTACCAAAAGTCAGTGACACAAATAAAACTATGATAATTTGTGAGACAAAAAATTGACGATACCACTTACCACAACTGACAGTAGCTCACCCGATTAGCTAACCATCTTCAAAGTTGTAACAGCTTGGAAGCAGATAAGAGCGCCATGCGTCCAGTACACAGTCCCTCCCCCTCCACATGGAAGGCCCACGGCACGCGTCCAGCGCTGCACAGATAACCCGCGGAGAAAGTGCTCTCCGACTCCCCTGAGACGGAGTACGCTGCCCCGGCGTGGCCACGTGGTCACGATCCGGCCACTCATTCCTTTGTCAGCTACCAACTGAGCACCATAAAAAGACCAACGAAGGCGAACGACCTATTGGAAGCGGACTGTGGGCCGACACCGACAAAGGAAGAAGTTGGCTCATGGGGCAAAGGGTGCTGTTAAAATACGGCCGAATTGCCGTTCGGAAACCTGAAAAGCAGTTGCCATGTAATGTGTTACGGTGGTGTTACGAGCGTTGGTTGACAGCAAGGGTCTTGAGTATGCCTCCATGGGATGATTATGCAATTTTGTTGTATCTAGGCTGTTGTGCACTGTTAAGGATAGCATAGCATGCAGTAACTGTCACATGTTGTACACACATTGTTTTACACCGATGTAGCATGTTCAGATGTCATGAATTATCTTGTACACAAGCTCTGATATCTTTTCGCTAGTTTCGCACTTTCTTCGCTTTCGCTCGTATATGAGGCCTTTGAGGGTTTCGTTTGCAACCAACTTGTTTGCTTGTGACATTAGTTCGTTTCTCTTTCGACTACGTATGCGCGTTTTAACATTATGAGCAGCATAACGGCATTACTGTTGCAGCGTCCCAAAACACAGAGACGCCACCAATGTGAAGACCATGCTCGAAATGTACTTTTATCGTTGATCCGACTAGTGAACCCTACAATCTAGACGTCGAGAATCGGAAGCTAGTTTCACCGTAACTCCTCTTCCAAGGCGTGAAGATAAAATGAGTGTCATTAGCTTTACCGCAGCGAATTTCGCCGATCACGTTTTCACCATGTGTGCGTCATCGAATGATATTTACTCTAATGACGAAAGTTGACAAAGTAAAAGTAGCACTAATGCACATATAATTGACGGAAGCGGAAGCGCTGAAGACGCTGATTATCTCTGACAGTAAACATACGGTGTGATAACTATTCACACCATTTAAGGTCTCCTAACAACCACAGAACAATAGACAATACATGTTAGAGTGTGCCTACTGTGCGATTCGGTATTCTGGAACAGCTGAACGGAAGGGAGCATTGCAGTAGTTGGTTAAATATCATAATTGTGATGGAAGTTTGTACCCACTTATTATTGACTACCTGATACCAGAACATGAGCATCGTTTTATGAATGTGAGGACATTGGCACTTCTACTGAAATTACGCAGACAATGAAGAGTATCGTTAAGTCAGTTTCACAACTCAAACGTGTATGGGTTGGCAAAGCCACGTACCGGCAGTACGAAACTATTCTGCGGAAATCCTCAGAACAATTCGCTAGATTTTCGCCGTTTGCGTTGAGCACCGTGTCAAGATTGTGTCAACCTTGCGCGAGCTTATGTGGAGCCCCATCGTTCCGGTGCCATCTGATCTGTCTATTGTTCCGTCAGAGGCCCCCCATTCACGCTACTCACTCGAACCTTACGCGGCCGTCCGGCGTGCCGCTGGCTTCAAACTGTGTGCTGACAGGGCTCCAATCGTAGCAATCACTTCTCGGGAGACTGTGGTGGATCAGATCTGGGGCTGGTTCTGTTTTCGATCGAGTGACCTTATGTGATGGTGTGCGGGATTCGATATTTCGAAACAAGACGTGCGGCGTGCGGCAGAGTGAGTGATTAATTCTGTCTTCGGAGAGATATATGCCGCCTTCTGAGGATATATGCCGCCTTCTGGAGGATTTATGATGCTTTCTGACTGTTTGGTCAAAGTGATATTGTATCTTGGTACACTTCATTTATGGGAAACATCTAATGAAGCTAAGACGGGCAATGCGTCATGGTTTGGTCAGCTTAATAGCATTGTTGTTCATCAACAACGACGAAATATATTGATCACAAACACCCAGTGGCGTACCGAGTATACGGTCATTTAGGGCATGACCTGGCCCTTTGGAGCCGAGGCCCCATGCAAAGCTGGCGCCTCTCCGATCAGTGACGGCGCCCCCTGCCATATAGACAGACAGAGCCTCTCCAGTCAGTGACAGCGCCTCTTCGGCCAGCGACGGCGCCCCTGCGGTCAGTGATGGCGCCCCTCCGGCCAGTGGAGGCCCTCACTAGCCGGAGGGGCTCCGACTAGTGACGGCCCCCTTCCGGCCAGTGACGGCGCCCCACAAAATATTAAAGGCACGACGAGCACGTGCAGAAGAAGAGGCGTCGTCACTGCCCAAATTTCCCCAATATTGGTGGCACCCCTGTCGATCGGGTGGCACCCTTGAAGGCAATGACCTGGTTCTTCGTGAATTTCTGCGAACGTCACTGCAAAGACCGGTGGAATGTTTTGCTTCTAAGCCATGGTGAAAGTAATAAAAAAAGTACGAGCCTGCCATCGGCATTTCTTCCACAGTCACTGCAGTAACAGCAGTCACTGCAGTCACTGCAGTCACTGCAGTCACATTTATTACGCAGTCATAGCATTCATTAGCAAGGGTGTCATTTATATACAATATACTGACAGTTCTATATTAGTTATTTCAAATAACTCATCGGATGCCGAAAGTGTTTTCCTCGCCACAACATGCAACGATTTGTGCCTTTGTACTATTGGATCCAAAATAAGCGTCCCGCTGGATTTGCCGGCACAGCAGTTAAAGGGGATATGCCGTCTTGGGAAAAGTATGTGGAATGATGTAGATGAGTGCCAGTCATCTGGGCACTAATCTCAATCATTTCACATACTTTTCCCAAGGCGGTATATTCCCTTTAACTGCTGTGTCCTCCATCCCGGCGGGACGCTTATTTTGGAACCAATAGTATGTACGAACGCCAGTGATTGAAGCAGGGTTTATGAAGACAACAAAAATAAGCTGTGGTGACTAGACGGGTTTGAGCTCGGGTTAGGAATGCTAAGCATAAGAGCGGTTGTAACATTTTCGAGACATCTTGACGATACCAGTTAAATGCAAACTCGGTAACGTGAGTAGGAAATACACTTAAAAAACTGGCTTAGTAAGTGGAAAGTTGGAAAAGAAACATATTACAATGACGTGTTAACATCGTGTCGCGTGATACTTATTAGACCACAGGAAACGTGGTATCTTAAGAAGACAAAATGTCGAATGATATATTGTGAAGGCAGCGCGAATAGCTCAGGCGATGAGCATGTCAGATT
>VOPJ01004651.1:0-19991 GCA_014673585.1 Semibalanus balanoides
TCCAGGGGGTTTCTCTGGCCTACAAAAGGCTTTTTTGACATCCAGAGAGCTCTTCTGGCCTCCAGGAGGGCTTTCCTGACATCCAGGGAGGTTTGTTGGCCTCCAGGGATGCTCATCTGGGCCTCTGGAGGGCTCCTCTAACCTCCAGAGAGCTTCGCAGGCCCCTGGAAGGCTCCTCTGATCTCCAGGGGGCTGCTCTGGCCTGCTTAGGGCCAATCTGGGCTTGGAGGAGAGGGCTAATTATGGTTTATCGAGGACCATTGTGGCATATGCAAGGCACCTTTTTTTTTTTAATTGAGCGAAAAGGGTCTCGGTCCATTCTGGTCAAATTTATATTCAAGTTGGAAGTGACCCACCAAAGCTTGAGGCGGCCAACCTAAGACTGAGGGTCTAACTAAAGAGGTAGGCATTCATTCAAGCAACTGGGTTTAAAAACGCAATAGCTTTTCTAGTCCCTCATTTCTCCTCAAACGTTGATGATATGCGAGACATATCGCTGAAACTAAAGTGATTAAATGCTACTTTTTACAAAGTATAACGACTTGATTTTAATAACTAAGTCCCAATTTATAGATGTCTATACATCGCAAAAGTCAAAAAATACTTTTTTGAAAAATATGTAAATGCATAAAGGGGTCATCCACACTGCTACATATATACATCATATATACAAATTTCGTCATTATTTTTCATCTCCTCAGCTCATGGGTCGCACGAGGCTAGGCAAGCTCTATCGAAAGTATTTTGCACCTTGCGCTCCTTTCTCTCTCTAATGACCATGGATAAGGTACAACATTTAGTTAGGTTGGTCACCATAGTTGAGTCACAAAGGTCAGATTTTTTCGGTTTTTAGGGGACTCTTTTAGGGCTCTTTTCCCAAAGAAACCCCCGCTTATCTTTCGGAAACCAGATAGCTAGGAGCCAAAACGATTTAAGGAGAGAGGCAAATCGTAAGCGTATTGCCAATATTCGCAATCGCATGTAAATGCATCATACAACAATTGATACTCAAGATCAATAGTTTAAGGCATCGGGAATAGGTATCATGAACACGGTCTAAAGATTCTGTATGTGTTTAGCCCAATAAATAGTTTTTTCGTGAATAGCAGGACACCTAAGACAGGCGATCTAGGGTATCATTTTCTGACGCATCGTGTTTGTCTCATTGATTTGCTGCTTTGAAACCATACACACGGTGGACCTGCTAAGGCTCAAATTTCCAAAATTGTGGCGACGTGCTCAGGTACAAGGTCAATGTTGTTGTCGAACACCAAGTAGGTTTAAATAGATTGGAACAACATTGGGGTGCAGATTATGCGCCTAGAACGAGACTGTAAACACAATTGGTGTCAAACCGTAATCGTCTCATCTCTCTTTCTTAATCAAGAGTTATTAGCAAATCATTATGCTGATGAACACTTCAAGACTAACCTGGTAGTACAATCAACTGAGTCATAATCATTGTCATCCTTGATCCATTTAGTACATGAGCTAAAAATAGCATGATATCTGAAATACATTAGCCTGATCCAATGCAATATTTTCTGAAAGGAAGCCGATTTGTTTTATTTTCCCATTCACTTATATGGGGGAGGTCAGGAAATTGACCTGACATTTGGTCACCCGATCGAAAAATCCGAGATATACGAATTGGCAGGTATGATATTCTTATGAAATCTGCAGTTTTCAAAATTTCGAAAAAGACTGTGGGCTTTGGCACGAACGCAAGACATTTTTGAAGTTGAGGTCCACTTGACATGGACTTGTGACCTGACCTGAGGATGACCTGAAGTCAAAACTTTTCCAAGTGTGGTAAGTTGATGCCCAAACAGGTGTACGAAATTTGCGGCGCTGGCGCGCCGCCGTTTTTCGCTACTCCTGAAAACCTGAGGGGGGGCGGAAATCAACCCCCCTGCAGTGCGCGGGTTAAGGCCCGTGTTACCGTGCCGTTGATCGCAGCCCACCAGGCAGCAGACGCGAATTATGCAAGTGGCTCGCTGATAATTATGCAATTGTTGGCCTATAACATCCATATATTAATTGTGTAAGGGTTAATTTTGTACAGATAAGACCCATACGTTTTATGCAACCATACAGCCGAAGAAACCATGACCTTTACAATATTTTTGGTCTTCCTACGGCTGATTTGAAAATAGCATTCGTCATTTAAAAAAAAAAAAAACTGTACAACACATCAAATTATGAACGTTGACATATGTTAAATTTAATTTTAACCCATCTAGAAGGAAAAAACGTACAGTGGGAGGTTCTAAAATCCTTAAAAAATAACTTATAATGAACCACTTCAATCGATAGAATTTTACCTAAACTCTTTTGGCGCTACTGCGTCTAGAGGTGGCAAAAGTTGATATTTTTAGGAACCAGACCCGACCCGGTCTCAAAAACTCATAAATGGATCCAGTTATACCCGGTGTTTGCAAGTTTGGACCCAGAGGACCCAACTAGCAAAATATCGTTGCGCAAATTATATCGAGATTCGAGAAATCTGCACTCTACAGTTAGAGCAAGTAAACTACCTAACTCCTGTAGTTGCAAATACATACAGTTCAGATTAGCCAACAGCACACAGAAACCTGGGTGTCAGCTCGTAATTCCGTGAAATTAGCATGACACATACGTTGGACCCAGTCTGTACCCGATGTCATTTGGCGGGGCCCAGTCGGGGACCAACTGGGTCCAGACTGGGTCTAGATACCGGGTCCTCGGGTCCACGATTTGCCACCTCTAATATGAACCACTCGCGCCTGCGAGCTGTTGATGTATTGGCATTTGGCACCCCGTACAGTGCAAACATTGTAAAGCTCCAGGGAGTCCAGCATAACTAGGCGGCAATATCATTTCATGTTTATTGAGCTGCTCAGGCGGCAAGCTGCATTTAGAGGCACAGCCAACCCTTCAAACTCACCGAGCGTTGCACTGTCGTATAAATATCGAGCGCAGTAGCTGCGGTTTGAAAGGAGATCGCGGGGTCAGAGGTACGAGGTGAGCGGAGTCCATGGTGAGAGGTGAGTAGGGTCAGAGGTGAGAGGTGAGCGGGGTCAGAGGTGAGAGGTGAGTGGGGTCAGAGGTGAGAGGTGAGCGGGGTCAGAGGTGAGAGGTGAGTGGGGTCCAGACTTGTAAAGGCCCTTTTTCAGTCGACTCAAGTGGGTCGACCCTGTAGCTCAGTAGGAGAGCGCTGGACTTCTGTCCAATCCCGGTAGTGGCAGCCAGGGTCCTAGGATTGCTTTGGAGCTAGGGTGTGGAGTGGAAAATTATGGCTATGAAAAGCATATGAAGAGATAGGACACATTCAACAACAAAAACATTATGGTTTTTCTATGCTTTATCAAATAACCAATCAACCCACTCGACAGAATTAGTTTTTTCACACTACCTATGGCCAATTTGGGTACAGGCTATTCTTGTCCCTACCACAGGCCTGTCCATTACTCACCACATCTTCCATAGAATCCGGTTGAACAGGTTTCAGTTTTTGCAATGCAAGGCAGTATGGACGAAACTTTCCACTGGTTAAAACTCGGGAAAAAGAGTTGCCGGAGACAATTATAGCGATATCTGAGATAGGGTGTAAACGTCTGAATTAATTCCTAGACACCTAAAACATTTTTTTTACTCTCTCCATTCTTATCCTGGCACTAACTGCATGGGCCCTCGGGCGGCCCGGGTTTTCCAATGCTCACTCTCGGGCGCGCTTACACGCACAATTAGCCTATTTGTTTATACAGGTTTTTTATTCTCCAAACTCGAGCTGGTCAAAGTAGTGAAGGCCGCTTCCGTCGCGGTGGCTAAATAACATTACCTATACCTCATAGGTGGCATCAAGGGAAACTCGGCACACTAGCAGCTCAGAGCAAAATCGCTTCAAAAGGATTCCGAATGAGTTGTCAGAGGTGATGCGGGTGAGAACGTGAAACCAGCGCAGTGAATAACTGGGACTAAGTATGTCAGGCACGTCATTTTTTTATCCCATACCTTTTCAAGTGTCCACCACCAAAATCAAGTCATAGCAACTTATGGCCATACAATCCGTTGACGGCAGAAAGGTATGCTGACCTGACTACGTTAATTACAATATAAATTAATACCAAGGATGGGCACTCACGTTATGTCGCACCACTCCCCGCTATTTTTGGTCTTGCAGGACAGCCCGCCACCTGTTGATTAGTAAAGGAGTATGCCTCGGGATCCAACGGACAGATAGCGGAGCTAGTAACATCGGTGGTATTCCGAAGCCGACTATTCGTCTCTAAATTCTGCCCGCCAACAGGAACTGCGCGATCGGGTGGTGAGGCCAGGACCAGCGCAACAAGCTCTACTTAGCGCGGGTCCTGACCTCGGAAAGCCATCCATACAAATCATTCGGACTAAATTTATTAAATAAGGTCTGACTCATCACTCAACAGCAGAATAACTGAATCAACTCTTGAACCATGTGCTGTTGAAAAAATTAACCGATTCGAATCTTGACAATTAAATCGACTGTTTATGCAAAATACAAATCGGCTGTTTATACAAATTAAATCGACTCGACCCTTTACTCCAGTGCAGTTTTATAAAATTGAATCGAATCGGCTCATAAATATATTTGAGTCGACTCAGAGGTTTCACTTGACTCATTATTTTAATTTGACTCATTTGACTCATCATCACAAGTTTAATTATCACTTGATGTTGACCGAGGGAGGGTCTCAGGAAAATTGCATTTTATCTAGTGTAAACTGGTTTGCTCAGGGGAAAGGTCATGGCCCAAATGCCTCTCTTGGCTATTTTCGTGTTACATTTCACTCAAATTTGTTTGAGTTGACTCAAGTCTGACTCGCAATCGAATAACTGACTCGAATCTTGACTCAAGTGGTTTCAAACAAACTGAAACGACTCAACTCTTGACTCAAGTGCCGTTTGTTATTCATTCGACTCGACTCACGACTCATCCAAAAATGCGTGACTTATGAGTCGAATCATGACTCAACTCTGAGTCAGTTATGACTCGACTCTTGTCAGTCTACAAGTCGCTGGGTCAGGTCAGAGGTTTGATGAGTGTTGAGCAGGTCAGGAGATGTTGACCTCTCACCTCCGCACAATGTCTGCGTCTTGGCGCGCGGTGGGACGGCACTGCAGTAACTTGCGCATTCGACAGCCTGACAGTCAGGCCACCGGAGATGGTGTTTGAACCGCGCACTGCTTTCTTGTTGCATTCGCGTGTATCCCTTTCTCAATTCATCAGAAACTGGTGTTGTTTTATTTACTGACGGTATCTACCACTCGCTCATGTATCATCATACTGCTCTCATGACTCAACTACTGCATACTCTACATTCCTGATGCATGTTCCTTTTGCCTATTTACGGCTGGTGGGGGACGCTAGTGGTCTGAGAAATAGCATGTTGCATGAAAAACGGTACTTTCTAGACCAGAACCAATACATACATACTACCATTACATACATACAATACATACATACATACATACATACATACATACATCATACCAACATACCATTACATAACATACATACATACATACATAATACATAATACATACATACATACATACATACATACATACGCCCGTACGTACAGTACATGTTCACAACATGCGTGGCAACATAATACCGAGTACCGACCCAGTCTTCGGGTCAAAGTTTCACCCCAATTGACAAACCGGGTGGCGAACTCTGGGCTGGGTGTCACCAAAACCCGAAGGGTTCACCTCAAGATGGGGTAACCGCAGTCGATGTATTGCATTCGCGGGTATAAAGGTCCGACTCGTGGTGAGAGACGACTGACACACCTGTCACAATCCACATGGTGTACTCACATCGAAGAAGTACTGATAGGCTCCCTGTTTGTCACCCTCGCGGTCAAACATGCCGCCCAGGAGGAGCAGCGTGTCAGGGTCGGTCGGCACCAGGCTCAGCATCTGCACGTACCTGGCAACGGCGACCACAATACATCACAGCAGCGTGCAAACAATCCATAATGACACATAGCTCATTAAAGCAGCGCCATCTATGCGGCCAACCGGCCCAGTAAGCGCGATACCGCGTCAGCGATCAAGGCACCAGGTCAGGGAGCGTGGGAAATCACTGGACCATGGGGCGGTCGGGGGGGGGGAGAGGGGCACAGACACCCTGATGTTTTCGGTGCATGACCCCGGATTTTTGCAGTTAGTTTAACAGACAAAACAGTCAGTGGTAAGCAGTAAGCACGCTATAAACACAGCAGCGAATTTTCGGCACCCATCATGCGTGCGGTTAATAACCACACGCTTCCTTTCAGTGATCACAGGTGGCACTTCGTAGTTCGTATAATGGGCTGTCCGTTTCTCGGCCTAGGCGAATCAGAAGACTGCTATGGGATATGAGAATAGGCCACACCCTCAGGATATGACACCGGACCGAGAGCCTGTGCAAGAGTAGCCCCATGTTTCAACAATCGCGGTTGACGCTCATTAACCTAGCGACCAGGCAACTACTATCCAGTTACTGCCAAATCTCGGGCGGAGGCCGACCAAGGAGATAGGTGCCAGAGATCAGGTTCACCTCAGACATCTCGCACACCCGACGCCACTCCACCAGCGGAGCAGCTCCGGTCCACGTACCATTCAGTCGCCTGATCCACATCGCCCAGCAGCTCGTAGCAGTTCGCTATCTGGTAGATGATCTGCGGGTGTGAGCGCACGATCAAGTGCAGCTTCTCGAACGAGGCCTTGGCGTCCTGGTACAGATGCAGCTGTTTGTCCACCAGACCTGGCGACGGACAGCAGGGCGTGCACGAGTGAGCGGTTAGAGGGCTGAGACTAGATACGGCAAGATTGTCTGCCAGGACTGATTCAGAAGAAGTCTGAAGCAGCGACCGCGCTGATACACCAGACTGCCAACAGGACGGAGACAAAAGTAAACTAATTTGCCCACGTTACGATGCCCTAACAACGCAGCATGCTTTGTCATGATATTCCACACGAGACAAGCCATGACTCAACGAGCATCACAGCCACCGTCGTCCGGACGACCCGACACACTGACTGACTGACTGACTGACTGACTGACCCCCCCCACACACACACACACAAACACGCCCTCTCCTCCCATCGTACCGAGGTTGTAGAGAGCCTGCACGCAGGAGGCGTCGTTCTCCAGCGCGCAGATGTTGTACTCCTTGGCCTTCTGGAGGTCACCGCGCTGCATACAGCAGTTGCCCAGGTTGACCAGGGCGGGGGCGTTGTAGCCGTCAGCGTCGCGCGCTTGCATCGCGTACCGCTCCGCCTCCTCAAACTCCTTCCTCTTGAGTCAGACGGGCAATGTAAAGTCAGATCCACACTGTCGCCGACGCAATCTGATCGTACAGTCAGCTCACGTGAAAGTAAGTTTTGACGGGAGGAATGTATGGAGCGGGAGGATTACAAACGGTGACAATTTATCGAGCAATATTGTGATTAGGCTTCAAACAAAGATCAAGTGCAAAACTTGATAAAAATTCACCGATGTTGATAAATACGCGGCACATCATTGTCAAAGTGCATCGTCCGCCGCCACTGACCAGGAAGTAGAGGAAGGCGAGGTTGGTGAAGGCGTGGGAGGCCACCTTGGTCTCCACCTTGTCGAACACCCGCAGCGTCTCGATGGCAGCCTTGAAGTCCTTCCGACGCAGGTACATGATGGCCTTGGTGATCTCCAAGTCACTGGCCAGGTCGCCGTGCTGCGAGTTCTTCAGCGTCTCCAAGCACCTGCCGGCAGCATCAGTGTCAGCATCCCGGTCTGAACGTTATAGTTCCACTCAATCAACGACTGCCATCTGCAACCATAATTACCGTTTCCACACATAAAAACGCTCGATATCATACGATACCAAACAACTAGTTTTCCACATACGATGGCATAACATTTGTTCCGTAGAGACGTTCATCCCGTACGGCGCAGGACTGACCACTGACCACTGACCACTGACCACTGACCACTGACCACTGACCACTGACCACTGACCACTGACAACTGACCAGTGACCAGGCGCAGGACTGACCACGGACCACTGACCAGTGACCAGGCGCAGGACTGACCACTGACCACTGCCCACGGACCACTGACCAGGCGCAGGACTGACCACTGACCACGGACCACTGACCAGTCGTAGGACTCTGAGACCTCGGCAGGAGTGTCTCCCGCCGTGGAGATGAGTTTCGAGGCGGTCAGGATGCACTGTTCGGCCTCGTTCCGCAGGCGACGCTCCTGTTTCCGCAGCGGGTCGTTCTTGATGACCTCCACCACGAGCGCCACCTGGGGGTCCTTCTCAGCCTCCTCCTGACAGGAGATACGGATCAGAGTCAGAGATGACAGGTCAGAATGGGACCAGTCCCGTCTGGTTAGATTAGGAAAAAGGACAGTCAGAAAACATGAAACGACAAAGACAGGTTTTAATTAATAACTTGCTGAACTACCGGTATGGAAATAAGAATAGTGCTTATTTTTTGTAAGAAATGAGGATAAACCAAGCAAGAAGACAACCAATTTTTCACACCCATAGTTGGATCTCTCTCACATACTTCTAGGTCTTTTTTAAATGGTCCTCCTTCTCTCATTGCGACCAGGCACTCTGGGCAGGAGCTGTTTCGAAAGCGTGCTCTGCTGTTATCGACTCCGTTCGCCCATAGCCTGGTAGCAGACCACCAGATGCAGTCCTGCAATGTCGCCAGCACCGAGGTCAACCCCAGCATGCAGAGTCAGCGTTATAGGCCCAACACGAGCCGGACAGGACACAGGACGTCAGAGCTGGAGCAGCCACTGCCATGCTTAGCAACCACACCAGCATGCGCCTTAGCAAACACGTTACCAGCAGGCATAGCAATTCGCAGCCACACCAGCATGCATAGTGAAGCTGGCAGAGACCACAGGTTCACTAGCATGCATGCATGCATGTGCTGTGTTGTTTCATTAAGTACCGTTAATCCAGTGAGTGGTTCCTATTAGACTGCATTATTTGGTGCAATAGTATCTCACACATCTGAAGGTTACCCGGTAAGTACTATCATATAGAACGAACCAATAATCTAAATTACAGACACATACATTTCCCAGATGCCTCAACAGCATGCAGACAAGCTTAGCAAGACCAAAAGCACGCCATATTTACGAATCAGAGGGCATAAACCCACAGAGAAGGTCGGTCGCGACACGGCACTAAGCCGCAGCGCGAGGTACAGACCGGTGCGGAACGAGGCCTTCTCGTGCATGCAGTACTCGAAGCTTTTGATGGCGTCGCCATACCGTCCCATCTTCACGAACAGGATGCCGATGTTGTGCATGATCTTAATCCTGCCGGGTGGAGACAGACGCGATGGCTGAGATGAGCCTGTCTCACCTCATGTACTCAACATAGGGTGCTAGCAATTAGTGCTGTCCTCGGCGTACCCGGCAGGAACAGGGAGAGAGTGAGTGCACCAGAGTTCGACCAGCCCTTAATCATAACGTCACGGAACACAATGCACGATTCGAACTCCTATGATTCGCTGTGGTGCATGTCGACCATAAGTGATGAGACCCAGGCGTATCATATCAGAATATTGAGGGCCGGCTCATGTTCTTATACATGTATGATCGTAGACCCCTCCACCACTCTCACTTGGTTGCGTTCTGTTCACCGGGCACCTGGTCCAGCGCCATGCGGTAGAACTTGAGCGCCTTCGGGTACTGCTCCATCTTGTAGTAGATGTTGCCCATGTTGACCTTGAGGCGGCCCGGGTTGTTGAAGCTCTTGTTCTTCGTGATCACCGTGTAAGTATTCAAAGCTTCCGTATATAACTCATTTTTGGCGTACTGGTTGGCCAGGTTTGTCAACACCTGCGAAAAATAAAGACATTTACAATGACAATAGTATCACACTAGTGCTAACCCGTCCGCTCCGCTGGACGATCTATGCATACAGACTGCATTTTACGTTTTTTATTCGTCATATTACTGGGGTACTCACCCGTCAAGGGATCGTGGTTTGTGACTTATATTTTTCAATTCGGTGCGAACGGCTATATGTTCTACGTTTACTGCTAAACCCCTTCTCCGTGCTATAGGTGTCGCTACCCGTGCCTGGCTGGTGGGCTGACGTATAGTTCAAGTTCCGCCCATCAGAGGGCGGACGGCGGTATTATCGGTGGAAGTTATTTCGTGTTATTTGTTCTAACACAGTCAGACATTTTCTTTACGTGTAGCAATTAACACACATGTTGTTATGCGATCTGCAAAAATTTCTTAGATACTATTCAATGCTAAATGTGTCGAAACTACATCACCTTTCGTACTAATAATCTATAAGGAAAAATTTAGTTGGCTGACACGGACAGACAGATAGAACAGACAAGACAGTCAGACAGACAGCTTTAAATAGGTAAGTTTATTATTTGCAGCCATCACAATACGTTGTATTTTCCGAACTAACCGACAAGACCCACCAAACAATAACGAGTAGCCCATATCGGTTACGTCAATCGGGGAAGCAATGTTGCCCAGTTCAGCACAACGTTAGCATGACGTGCTCGCCACTGTCTGGTGCCTTACCACGAACGTCAGTTCCATGTTGTGCTGATCACTGAGGCCCGCCTGGTCGCGCTGGCGGATCAGGGTCCGCTCCTTGGTCGACGCCTCCTTGGCCTTGTCGAGCGCCAGCTTACCGTCGTTACGGCAGCTGGCCAGGCACGACTCTTCGATCAGGTCCATCGTCGTGATTTCCAGCTGTCGGATCTTGTCCTCAGGCCTGTCAGAGGTGGCAGCGGACAAAGTGAGCGCAGACAGCGCCATCTGTCGGACTGTTCAGCTCACAGCAGCTGCTGGCAAGAACGTGTCTATACAACGCGGCCACGTCAGAGCAAGACTGATGTCAATAACTAACAGCAAAATTTATTATCCAATAATTCCAATATAAAAAGGTGAAGACGTCAATAAACTGGTAGTGACAATTGTCCTGTTAGACAATATTAGATACAGAAATTCTCAGAAGAGGACGTCAACAATCGCCGTGTTTCCTAGAAAGACAGAAACCAAATCAATTACAATCGAATAAGCTGCCCACTCGAATAGAGTACAAACGTTACATTTCCCATTCAAACTACCCCACCCTGCCTGATTCGGTGAAATCTGCTGATGAATAATTGTGCACAGTTTCCCAGACGGCCATCCCCCTACAGCGCCGAACCGAGACCTACGCGTCGGATTTGTACGCCTCCAGCGCGGGCCTGGCGCTGTCAAGACCAGGCGCGCCGGGGCCGCCGGAGGAGTAGCCGGCGCCCTTCACGGCCGTCATTGGTCGGTTGTCACCCGTGGAGCTGGTGCGAGCCATCGCCGTCACCCCACGCATCTGATGAACAGATAGTCACAAACACCTGTCAGTCATAGTCACAATAACCCACTGTACGAATGCTGCCCAACACTACCTATAATAGTAAAATATTTTATTTAAATTTGCTCTCCAACAAAAATGGCTTGAAAATTTAAAAATGCTATCAAACTGATATCATGCAGGAACATCAGCTTTTCAGCAGAGCCAGTCAGTGAAGCAGCTAAATAATGTGCTAAAATTATGTCTAGAGAGGCCAGCTGAGCAGCCGCAGAGTTGACGCCACAGCCGTCCCAGCCGTGCAATCTGCCACGTAGAGAGGCCAGCTGAGCAGCCGCAGAGTTGACGCCACAGCCATCCCAGCCGTGCAATCTGCCACGTAGAGTCGGCTGGCGGTGCGCGGTGTGCTCCGTGTGCTCCGTGTGCTCCGTGTGCTCCGTGTGCCGATCGCCGCCCAGCTCACTCACGCCAGCAGTGCCCGGTGGTCCGGCTCGGGCCTGGGTGCCAGGGCGGCTGCCAGCCATACCGGTCGCCAGCCGCGCCGTCGTCTGCCGAACACGGGTCAGAGGTCACAGAGGACACGGAACGGCTGAAATTGAATCGGTGAATCTGTTGAACTTTGAAAAAGTTAGTTAAATTTGTTAGGTGGTTGCCACCGAATCGTAGAATGTTGACACTTCATGTTCATGTTTAAAATATGGAAAATCAACACAATATACGAACCGTAGGCCGCTTTCCAGTACTGGTTTTGAGTGCCTCCTGAAAATCAGCATCATTTTCCATATCATCTTGATCGATGGATGCATCAAAGTCATATTCATCTTCTGCCATGATTGATATCTTAGTAGCACTGGCTGTGCTTCTGAAACAAATAACTATTATTTATTAGCAAAATAAACAGAGGAGATCACATTGAGTCAATTCCAGTTTCATACTTGGTCAACTTCTTTGAGCAGCAGGATGCAAAGGTGTCTATGAATGAGGCAACCTTCCTCTTCTGCACTATCACATGATCATGAAACCACACCCTCACCTTGAATAAGGGAATCTTGTGTGCATGTACATTTCAAAGAAGGGGATCAGAGAGGTGGGAAGGTTCCACAGCAGAGTCACCTGTGTGGTTATCAACATCTGTTACCACCTATATCAACTGAGATCTGTTTACTAAAGCTTTCATCCCTCTACTATCAGTGCAGATGTGTGCACATGATGCATGTGGCCAACGTTTCCATGGGGCATGAACACAATCAAAGTCAAGCTATTTACTCCAGACACTGATGGACCTATGGTAGAGAACATTTTCTTAAACTTTGCAATCCTCAAGCAACATTTCATGCCAGGCAGAACTCTTATGCCAACCACATTACCAATGATTGGAATAGACTTCCTGCTGCCATCATAAGCTCACTCATTATTAATGTATTCCAGAGTAAACTGGATGCTCACTGGAAGTCTGCTTGGTAATTAGTACCAGGTAGATACCTACTGAATGAGATAGGCAGCAAATACAGGGTTTGATTAATGATTAGGATGGGCTCATAAGTCTTTTAGCTACTCATTGTTTACATTTGGAGCAAAAGTTACCCATGCTGGTGCCTTATTTATATCCCTGTGACTGTCAAGAACAGTCCACTAGTACTTGCCCAACCCCAAATTAGAATTGCAAACTGAATTTTTCATTTTTGCATTTTTACATTTTGTAATATGCACATGTGCATAGAAGAGTACATAAAAGAGCAAGAGTGAGCCAGACATGCAACTTCATTTTTACTCAATGCATTAAGGTTGTTTGTCTGCATCATACCACAGATAGTTAGTTAACCATATAAAGCTAGGGGTTTATCCAGTCATAGTACACACATTATCAGAACACCATGACCCTTTATAGTACAAAATATACAGTTATTTGAATTTGTATACTGGAAGCTATATATCACAAAACTGTAGTTCTTATATTTATGTTTCTTTTCCAGGAAAAGATTAGTATCTAATATTTGGTTCTCCCTTATCTTATTCCCTATTAATACATCAAAATTGGCAATGGCCAATGCTTACTACATTGGCCATTGCCAATTTTGACACTAACTAAAGTCAGTTGGGCAAACTACGGGGAGGCGATGAAAAAATGGATCGAAAAAAATAGAGTGACGTCATAAAATGGGCGGAAGCAATGCTCTTATAGAGGAGACCGATCAAAAATTGACTTACTTGTGGACATCCTCACATTCAAAACCGAATTATCACCTTAAAAAATCTCATTCACGCCTACATTTTGGTTTTCAATGGGAATCAGCACGAATCACTTGATCATAATGCCTGTACCGGCAAAATCGATGTTGAACTTTGCAGATGCCAAAGTCCAGATGCCAAGTAAACATCGATTTGCCGGTACAGGCATATATATCGAGCGATTTTGTGCCGATTCAATTGAAACAAATTAGCGGCGTGATGAGCATTTTTAAAGCGTGATAATTGGTTTGAATGAGAGGGATTAGCAAAGTAAATCAATTAAGAGTTGCACTCTCCTTATAAGGGCATTGCCACGCCCATTTTATGATGTCACAATCTATTTTTTGATCGATCCATTTTTTTATCGCCTCCCCGTAGTTTGCCCAACTGAAGTAAGTGCCTTGTACTGTACTCGTTAGGGTATTGACCCGAGGGAACTCTGTAGGGATGCTCCATAAATACATGTGTATATGCTGTATACACATGTGTGGATGCTCCATAATCCAAAAAGTTTACACACACCTATACACAGTTGACTAGGATCCCCTGAAATCAACAGGCTAAAAAGAACACGGCCCTGGGCAACTTTTGTCGTTTGTTTTATTACTAACGGTAAAATACAGGTTTGCTTATTCTTGACAAACCATACAAAACTTGAGTCCTTTTAATCTGAGAACGAATTGTATTTAATTTTAAAGAAGGTGTGATGCAAATTAATAAGTCCACAAATAGCAGCGTAATCCCACGCGCGAGTGAGCTTATTTTTTAGCTGCATTATTTTGTATCACTTGCGCTATTTCTTGATGCAGAATATGGTTCGTTGCTATGGTAACCAGGCTACCAAATCGAGGCGCACGTTAGAGTTTTTTTGACATTGGCTTATCCCTTCGTGAACACTTCGATCATTTACGAGACTGAGATCAAGTAAAAGTGTTTCATTTCATACACATGAGAAAAGCGTGAATTCCTGCCGTGACTCAATACGTCACAGACTGTTCGTTTCAACCGGGCATAGCAAACGGCCAGACCGCGCTAGCACCCCCCGTCACACACACTGCCTCACGCAGAGGCGTAGCCACGGGCATGGGGTATTTCTCATCCATGCCACGGGGAGGCAGGCTTCCAAGGGACGAGCATCTATGTGCGATCACTATGATAGCCATGGTTTTATCTAGGAGATTGGTCTGGGGGTCCGGGGCGATAGCACCCACTTCTCCGGTTAGGGCCGCAATTTTATCTACCGTGGGGCCGCAATGCAGCGAGTGAATGCGAGCGGAGCGTTCCAAAACATTTGAAGCACATAGACGAAGGTCAAGTTGATAAAAAAAAAACTAAGTTCGGTCAGGTTCGATCACGTTATTTTATTACAATTGTTTCCTTCCACACCCTGGTCCATCGGGATCGTCTGCGGATAGTCGCTCGTCCCAGGATCGTTCCGGCTGAAGTCCGCCCCCCAGATTCACAGAATTGTATCATTAGCTCTGTACCGGACTGTCCCCCCTCACACACACACCTAGCTGGCCTCCCTGCTAAAAAATGTGGTGACGACACTGTCCTCACACACCGCTAGGGCCGGCTGAAGACGACCCCAGATCACGTGACCTTGGCCAGCAGATACCGAGTGGCTATGAGCCCGGCCCGGCCGATCACTGCTCCATCAGACAGGCACGTGTATCCATTGCATAATCGTGCTATAGGTATAACAATACAGTGTTATGTCAGATCTGGGCTGATTTACAACACAACGTATACATTGTATACTAACCAAACCTCACCCTATTGAGTCTTCATAAAGGCAATAGTCGCTTCCAAATCCGCCGAGACGCCAGAAGTGGGGAGCATCACCAAGCAAAGCTCGATATTAAAACTGAGTCTATTCAAAGAAAGTGATTCCAAGGAGCTGAACAATACACTATGATCGTTCAACAATAAGCGTTTTCAGACCACTTGGCAATTGATGCAACACACGTGGTAATGCATACATTTTATGTATTATTTGGCAGAGTACAGAGGCATATAATGAATATTCAATGCGTGACACTACAATAGGTGCAAATGATAGGTATAGGTGCAGACACTAGCGATACGTTCTTAGTATCAAAAATTCAACACCAACGAAGCTAAACTGCGTCCCATTCCCACCAAGGCATGGAAGCGGAATATTATCGATAAAACGATGACGTACCAACAGACATTGGGAGTAAACAAACATAAAGTTCAGATATCTTAAAAACCGCATGCATCTCTCCAGCCAATCACAGCTCTTAGGCGGTAAAAAAACGCAAAAGCGTCATCTTTGTGTGACCATCCATTTTCGCCATCAGCGTTACATCCAGCAGCCACCCCAGGAATGCATTTTCACATCACGCGACGCGCAGTATAACAGCGTCACACAGACCGAGAGCTGAATTGCCAAACAGACCGGACCCCGTGAAGCCCGTCAGACAGCGGCAATGTCAGCTCAGCTCAGCTCAGCTCAGCTCAGCTCAGCTCAGCTCAGCTCAGCAGCGTCCAGACACAGCGGTAGTCTCAGTAACAACTGAGACCGACAGGAGAAGGATCGGCCATCACCGCATCATGACCACGATGTTGCCCACCAAGTCTGGCCTCAGCTGCTCCAGGGCGCTGGTCACCTCGGAGAACGGCACCGTGTGGTGGATGTTGGGTCTGAAACGGGGAAACACCACTCATCTAATGTGGCTGACACGGACATCAGGGTCGATCTGGATTTATCTGGATCTGGTGAATAGTGACATCGATTTCCAACTGCTGCAGATATCACAACAAATTTAGTAAGCCTCACTTGGGACTTCAAAGTGACGACAGCCAGTCCCAGATAGTGTCGTTATATCGTACTTTGCTGGGAGCGTATCCCACGGCAGCGTCGGCGAGCGTCCTCACCTGAGGGCGTGGTCTCGCAGTTTATCGGCCACGTCCCTCAGTATGTGCAGGTAGCGGCCCTGTATCTTACCGCCCAGCAGCCACGCCTGGCCAAACAGGAAGCTGAGCGAGGCACAGCGCTGCAGCAGTCGCTGTGACACCGACGACTCCACCTGGCCACAGAACCGGACACGTCACGTTCTCATAGCCGCTGTGACACCGACGGCTCCACTTGGCCACAGAACCGGACACGTCACGTACTCATAGCCGCTGTGACACCGACGGCTCCACCTGGCCTAGCAGAACCGAACACGTCAACGTACCAACACCGCTGAAGTTGACACGACGGCTCCACCTGGCCACACGAACCGGAACGTACAAATACCAAAAGCCGCTGTGACACCTAGACGAAGCTCCACAACTGGCCACTAGAATTCGAGACATCGTCACGGGTATCCATAGTCCGCTGTACAAAGCCGACGGCTCCATCTGGCCAACAGAACCGGACACTCCAGTAACTCATAGCCGCTGTGCACCGACAAGTCCTCTGCCAAAACAAGAACCCGGACACGGCTCACGTACTCCCCTAGCCCTGTGACATCACCAAAGAGACGGCTCACCTGCACATGACCGGACACGTCACTTCTCATACGCTTGTACACGACGGCTCCACCTGGCCACAGAACCGACACGCACGTACTCATAGCCGTGTGGCAACCGACGCTCACCTGGCAACAGAAACCGGACACTCACGTAATCACAGCCGCTGTGACACCTGACGCTCCACCGGCCAGAACCGGGCACTCACGTACTATAGCGCTGTGACACGGACGGCTCACCGGCCACAAACGACACTCATACTCATGATGCGCTAGGTGACAAACCTGACGGCTCCATCGGCAAGCAGAAACGGAAAGTCACTACCAATAGTGCCGCTGTGACCTACGACGGCCACCTGGGCAACAGAACCGGACACTCGATCACTACTCAACATATGTCGCCGCTTGACACCTGACGGCTCCACATGGCCACTAGAACCTGACACAATCACGTACTCATACCCTCGCCTGTGACACCTGAGGCTCATCTGCCACAGAACCGACTACGTCACGTACTCACATCCGTGTGACCCAGACGCCCCACTTGGCCCACAGAACGGACACGTCACAACTCAAGCAGCGTACACAAAACCGACGCCCACCGGAAAACGCGGACACGCCGTACTCAAATAAAAGCGCTCGTGACACCCTCACCGGCTGCACCTGCCACAGAATACGGACACGTACTCATAGCCGCTGTGACACCGACGGCTCCACCTGGCCACAGAACCGGACACGTCACGTACTCACAGCCGCTGTGACACCGACGGCTCCACCTGGCCACAGAACCGGACACGTCACGTACTCGATACCAAGTGACACGAGCTTCCACGTCCTTGGCCAAGAACCGGACACGTCACCTACCATAACCGCGTGACACCGACGGCTGACATTGGCCACAGAACCTGACACTTCAACTTAACCCGAAAAAGCCCGTGACATCGACGGGGGCTAACCAAAACGTCTGGCCAACAGAACCGACACGTCACGTTAACCATAAACCGCTGTGACAACGACGGCCCAGAGGCCACAAGAACGACACGCACTACTCAATAGCCGCAGTGATTCACCAGACACATCGAGAGCAGATAGCATCGAACGGCACACTGAGCCTTATGCACTGAGGAGGCATCTATCACAACTCACCGGCCATGGTTCGTTCGCGACGCACGCTAACCTTTAACGAAATGCATTGGTCAGTACTAATTTGAACATTGTCAGCAATTAACTGCTGCATACGAACGCCGAGCTGTCGTCAGTAGTTACCTGAAGGCTCGCCTGCTGGGTGACCAATCTGCCGCCAACAGCCAGCGACATCGAGCTCAGGCTGGTGGTCCACCAACTGGTGGGCGCCTCCCACTCCGGAGAATCACATACCTGCGACATACGATATTTTACACCGGTAATGCAAAACTTAGCCACGTTGTAACATCACGTAACGAAGCGTGCAGCCAATCGTCGTGAGGTAGCGTTATTCACATGTTTTGAAGTAAGAAGAAGGGTAAATGCAGCATAAGAACTGAAAGGTGATGATCGTGAACGACGATGATGTCGGGGCTTTAAAATTCGACAGGTGAGAGAAACCTGCAAAAAATGACGTTTTGTAGCTTGTATTTATGTAAATTTCGGTCGAATAATTGATCAATGTAATAACTTGCATATCAATGTAATAACTTGCATATTGCATAATCCATAATTGTTGTTACGTATGAAAAGCGTCAATTTCTCAGTCAACAAATTTGGTTTCCATCGTTTTATTGTCAACAATCGACATCAAAACACGACTCATCTGATGTGACTGACACGGACGTCAGGGCTGATCTGGACTTCAAGTAAAACAATAATTGCAAAAAGGACCGGGCCCGGAGCGTTGATTTTGAGACCCCGCCTACCAAGCATCACTACATACTGCATAGGTCTTAGTTACCGCTTGTTTGACGTTTCCCTGGTCAATGATGACGTCCACGCCCATCTCCAGAGCCTCGTCCATCACCATCTGCTTCAGCTTATTGCCCTCCACTCCGCCGGTGCAGTCCAGAACCACTGTACATAGACAATCGGACATCAGATACGGTTCCAAAGAGACGCTTATGCTTTATAGTGTCTTAGCTCGTGCACCTACAAAAACAAAACATTTATTCGGAGAGCTCGCTTCGTTATCACACTCTCAAAGCCACAGTGAGTTTAGGAATATAGAAAACATCGCCTCAAAATGATTCTGAGACGATGTTCTATCTATGCATATGTCTCTATGGGCCACGAAAACTGCAAGTTTGTAACCAACACGGCCAAATGTTCAGCAGCCCTCTTCCGCCGTGACTTTGACTAATTCCCGTCCGTCCGTCTCCTGTCACGTGCTCCATGTCCCTCGCCCCCGTCGCCTACCCCCGGTCTCCGGTCCACTGCTCACCAATATCGAGCTGCAGAGACTCGAGGTAGCCCTTCTCATCCTCGGAGTGGGCCGAGGTGATGACCCTGGCGCCGAACTCTGACGCCAGCTGGACCGCCATCGAGCCGAACCCGGTGGCGCCGCGCGGGACAAACACTGGGGGAATACGCACGAATTCACCCCACTGTCATCTTCTCCGGCCCGCCGCGGGACAACACTGCGGGTATACAGGACAGCCATTTATAGCCACTGTCACTTAACACTCGTGTGGCCGCGACAATACAACTGAGGGGGATACAGCACAGCAGTTATACCACTGTCACTGTCCGGTGGCGCCGCGCGGGACAAACACTGGGGATACAGCACAGCAGTTATGCCACTGTCACTGTCCGGTGGCGCCACGCGGGACAAACACTGGGGATACAGCACAGGAGTTATACCACTGTCACTGCCCGGTGGCGCCTCGCGGGACAAACACTGGGGGATACAGCACAACAGTTATACCACTGTCACTGCCCGGTGGCGCCGCGCGGGACAAACACTGGGGATACAGCA
>VOPJ01004653.1:0-52738 GCA_014673585.1 Semibalanus balanoides
CACGTTTATTGTCAGTCGTCTACTGTCGCTGTCTGTCGCACACCACTGTTATAGTCGACCAGAGATCACTGTCGTGGTGAACCAGAGACAACGGTCAGTGAGTGTCGACCTAGGTCAAGAACTGGGCGCCGTTCCTCTGACCAGACGAGGGTCCTGATCATTACGGCAGTAGCCCGCCTTTGATATGTGTGGGAACTGGCGCGAGCACGCATGAGGAAGGGCCGTGTGTTGGGGGATTACCTCGATCACGCGACCCTTACCCTGCGACTGGACTCTGTCCTTAAGTCTCTGTGATGGAGATGCGTTGTATGTGCGTTCATCGTTTAGGGTTAACCCGGTATTGACTGCGGAGAGGGGTGTTTAACGCCCCCTGACGAATTTTCGTAATAACTCAAAACTCATTAGCGCTATCGATGTGAAACTTCAGACACCTTCTTGTGTATTAATTTTACGTCTTCTGTGCGAACATAAACCAATTTAGGCGATACATTTTTTAGATATAGCGAATTTAGTGACGTCACTACATACGATTTTGACACAAAATTCAGCTTAACTTGAACAGACAGTACAAAAGCCATATATTATGCAAAATGCGACCCAAAACTGCTGAAGATATAAAATGACACAGGCTACAAAATGGTGCTCTCATATTTTTTTGTATCCTTTAAATTAAAAACAAAACATAAAATCAACATTTTAAAGGATATTGAAGAACTTAATATATGTCAGAGGACCATATACAAAAACTACCAAACCAAATCTCAAAATTATATCATAATTTTTGACTGAGTGGTTATATCTTAAGTTCTAGTAATTCATGACGTCAAATTTTGAAATCACATTTATGTTTTGGTTTTTATGATAAGATACAGACTAATAGTGACAGCACTGTATTTATGAGACAAAACTGGTCTAGAAGCATGTCTTTTTACTTATATTTGTCAATTTAAGGTTTTGACATTTTGTGACCTTGCTTTGACCTTAGCTTGGTAAAAACTTCATTACATGACGTCAGGTGGTACAATGAGTATCACTATCGAATTATACGCGTAAAAGGATCTGTAAAACATGTGTTGCGTGACATTTGTACATATTTTGCGTATTGTGACCTTTTGTGACCGAGCCTTGATCTATGTCTTTGCAAAAATTTCACTTTAGGTCATGCAGAATGTGTATTGTGTATCATACCCTTGAAAACACTTTGGGTGATTAAGGCTGCATTTGAAGGCTTTAGATGAAAAGTATGGCCCACATATTAAGATACCTCGCTTTTCTACCTTTGACCTGACCGTGACCTGACATATGACCTAAATTTGACATTTTCGATCATGTTTTAGATTTATCTCTTGGAGTGCTTTCGAATGCCGCACAGCACGTCTCGCTGCGATCAATGGTTAGGAAGATAACCAGGGGCGCTTAACGCCCCCCAGTCAATGTTGTTCCGGTCAGACCCCAGCCAATGCCGGGTTAAGTCTGTTTCCTCGTAACCCGCTTCGCCTTGCCTCGTCTCATCTCGCCTGGTCGGGAACAAAGTGGCGCGGGATCCCGGTACTCCCGATTTACGGCGTGTCGGCCTCGGCACCGGCACTCCTGTCGAGATCGATCCTCACGCCGGCCGCGCTGAACACAAACATAATTGCTTTAATGGATCGCCTCTGCGAGCTTCTCTCGGGCTGTGCCGGCCGCAGAGCTGGCCCCGTCTGGTGCGAACTCAAGGCAGAGAGCAAGTCATCCCCAGCCTGCCGCCAGCCACTGACGAACCCACAGCAGGGAGCGAGTCATCCCTAACCTGCCGCCGGCAACTGACGAGAGAAAACAATCTTAGCCGCCCGGTGCGACTGAGATGTGTTCCTATTTATACAGATGACGACGCATCCAAATAATCAGCGTTCGGCGCTCGTCACGAGACGCTGAAGAAATCGGTCGCAGGGCCGGGGCGGATCCTGGGGCCATTTGGGTCGTACCCTCTAAGGGCGACGGAAATCGGTGGAAAGTTGGCACATTTCCTGATATGGAGAAATCCTAGTAGCTTTTAGGAAGAAAAGTGTGCTTGAATTCCATGATTAATGCACATGACAGCAAAATCTGATGGGTCTTAGAAACTTTGTCAGACTTTCGGGAATTTCCTTTACACCAACTAAGTTTGGCCTTCCTGGATCCGCCAGTGCTCAGAACTGCATCATTCAGGAATTGCGAGTCGCCGCGATGGAGTCGGACAGGCGACGCTGAACTACACTGTGTCTGTCACAGAGCAGTGAAATGACAGTGCAATACACTGTCACTGTATGAGGCTGTTACGGCATGTGAGTCAGCAGTGGGCGGAGCCGGCACGCTGCGTCAGCTGTGGCAAACCAGGGTGGGGCAGGTGCTGCACCGAATAATGCATCGAAACTCATCCAAGTCCATTCAATAAACAATAAACAGATATTTTGATTTTTGCAACAAATCGCTTTAACATCCAATGATCCAAGTATCATCTGTTGCAGTACTACAGTACTAGAGTTACTTCTGGTTGCTCACTCATCTACACACAATGTGGCATGTTGTCGGTTGGGTCAACATTGGGTATGTTAATGTAGTACCTACAACCCCAATCTATCCGGAGGCCTCCGCGTCCACTTCTACCGCAGGCCTAGGAGTGCCACTTCCTCCCGACTGTAGTTGTAGAAGGGCTCATATCGCCGCGGGGTGTTTGAACAGGAGAGGCGCGACCGGTGCATTAGAGGATATGGCGAGGAAAAAACACGGGCACACCGCCGTGGGAACGAGTCAAGGGTTGTTCTTGTAAGGTGTGAGTGTGTTTGTGTGACGGGAGCTTTGTACTTCTTTGCGAGCAATGCACTCCTTTGTGTGTAATGCTAATTTGCATCTGGACTTGGCTTTGGCCACTTAACAGTGAGACTATATGGTCGCTGCGTCACAATCGCGATATTAGCTTTACAAATTACGGTTAATTTAGTTGATCAAATATGGCCCAACCACAGACCACTATATAGTGGTCTGTGGCCCAACACATTTTCAGATAAATGGCAAATATCATTATAAAAAATAAGGATCGCTTCTTTATAAATTGTAATAAAACACAATCCGTTTGCAACAATTAACCAGAGCTAAATAAGCATGTACAATATTCTTCATAAAAGGTACAGTTTCGAATGGACCAGATTCAGCTTCCCTGGATCGGACATAGTGTCTCCGTCCTAAGAAATCCAAAGAACAGCTTCACTGTAGTCGAGCTGAGGACTTTGACAGCGGCCAACTCCCATGCCGTCGTGACGGCTGACCCCCCGGCGTTATGTTTATCTGGCTGCCACCCGTCGTTTGTGGACCGAGCCCCGCGAAGAATGGACGCCTGTCTGGCGCGCGCCAGTCCACGCTCTCGTGAATCACTGCTGCACTTCCTGATTACATGTGCCAGGCGTCCAATGGCCGGTTTTGATTGGCTACACACGTATGCTCGGCAGCCCATGTATTTCAAAGCCGCTCCCCTCAAAGCACGGCCTTGATTCAAAGTGCCACCATCGTTCCGTGGCGAACGGTTGTAAATTTGCCATGGAATGGAACGCGATGGGTCTTTATTTAATTTGTCAGATGCATTTGGAGTGAGGAGGTCAACGGAGGAGTGGTTGCGTAAATTTATCTTGGGAACGTCGGTCTTTGGGGAACGGAATTGGACGTTAATTTAGTTTCATAGCATGAGAGCTTTCTTTATCAAGTTAGATCAATGCAAAGCTATGTGATCGAATGCAGGACCAAACAATGTACATATTTAGGTACATATTAGTGGTGTCAATCGGTTACCAAAATTTTTGTTACCGAAAAAATGTGTGTCCGATTTGGTAATCGGTCGGTCAAGCTTATACATTTTTGGACACTTTTCGGTCAGCTTAATCTTAAACAATTCACATTGTTGTCACATTTTGACGCATTCTTATTTCTATCCAGCAAATGGAATACACAATGTTGCTCGAAATGTTAATTAGTTGATGTAAAAGTTAGGCATCCACCATGCTTGCTTGCCATGCATGCTTGCAGGCATCCACCATTTTGCTCTTGCGAAATATACTTTAGTTGCCTTTTTCACAAATTATAATGTCTTTTTGGAAACTGGTACATTGTGCGTTTTATGGAATTATTATGTTATTATCAAAGCTATTTTTGCCAGTGTGTATAAATAAGTATACTATTTGAAAATCGGTCAAATCTTGGGCATTTTTGGCCTCAACCAATATCGGGCAATATTTGGTCAACCAAAGTGCCTCCTGTTCGGTATTGGATTGGTTTTGGTCAGGACATTTGGGGAAAATTACATCATTAAGATCTACTAGATTCAATCCACTAGCTGCTTCTAGAATTCCAAATCTGTTTCCAATTAAAACAGATTCTCCCCAAGTTAAACATACTATACTGTAGAGTGTAGAAAGTTGTATCAAAAGAAAAACAAATGCTGGAAAAAAATCAACGGTGGATGAAGTTAAAAAATGTCAACTAAGAGGAAAACGTCTAAACAATGCTAGCGCTACAGTTCACAAAATCAGCAAAAATGTGCAAACTGTCCCTGTTTCATTTTGTGTACAACCCGATTTCATTCCATCGGTTAGAATTGCGTGGAGAACACATAACATTTATCTGATCTTATACGGGCTCAGATTAATTTACTTAGTAATAATAATGGAGCATAGACGATGCCCTTCAGCTCTGTGCAGGCTTCTCCACTCAACCTCTCAGACTCAATACTTAGCCAAAGTGTTCTGAATCAATTTATCGGTGACGCTGACCCCGTTTCGGCGGCGGAAGCAGTCCGCAACCTATCGGCCGACGTACGCCACCAATCAACTAATGACACCGAGCCGACTGATCCACACCACAGACAGAGTGGCTAACGAGCACCCAACTTCTCAAATATAAACCGCTGCTTCAAATCGGGCAACCTGAGTTGTTTTGCGGCCAATACAAGGATTGATCCTAAATTAATTATATATGTGTACACACATATATATATATACATACATATATATCTTCTAGCAATCAGACATGTGCCTGGACCCGGGATCCAGCTAAAATTCAGATATATATGACATATATCCAGGGATCCACATGGGACCAATCTTATCAAGGGTCCAGTCTTACCAAATGCCGAGAAAGGGTAAATACGGCATATTGATGCACCGGCACGCAAAAACTCCGGGAATCGGGATCGAACCGGGGAAAATCCTATCATCAGCCTAGCGCTCTACAGACTTGGCTATTTCGACAACGAGAGAGGCCGAATAAACGCCGTGGTTAAATAAGTGCGACATTCTGAGCACTCCATTTAAGGCATGCCGTACTGGCGCCATTCACGGCACCTTGGTAAGATTGGGCCCAGATCCAGGAACACAATAAGCTGAGGGATCCACAAAGATCCCGGATCCAGATATATTTTACGCCGTGGGATCTACTGGATCCCGGAACCAGCTTCGGTATCCAGGCAAATATGTGGACTACATACCAAGATTAATTTACTAATAAGGTTTGCCCGTGAGGGAGAAACGACTCCCGGGGTGACGTCAGAGTAGTTGGCCATCGCTATTTTGCAATATGGTAGGCAAATAGGCCCAGAAAAGTGCTTGGATCTCGGATCCAGGCTGGTTCCGAATATCATGTTCTGTGTCCCGGGTTCACATAAGACAACAGATCCAGGTATACATTAGGCCGAGGGATCCACAAAGATATCAGATCGGGCAGATCCTAATATCATTTAGACCGTGGGATCTACAGGTTACAGCCAGGGATCCAGGAGCATCCCAGATCTTCATGCATTTAACACAGAGGGATCCATTAGGATCCAAGTTTTTCATGCCGAGGGGTCCACTGGGATCCCAGATCCAGCTTCGATATCCATGCTCAAGTCTGCTGGCCATGTTACTTATCAATTCGTAAAATCGTGTCAACGAAAGAGGAATTGAATTATTGCTTAGCTCAAGGCACAACATGGGAGGAGGACCCCAGCTGTGCTGGTGGTGAAAAAGATAGGGAAATGCTGGCGGTTCTATCGACAAGCATTTCACCCAGCGGAGGAGAAAAAAAACACCAAGACTCTTATCTCAACATTTTACCAAAACCAATCCTTCGAACGTCTTTCCCTCCATTGTCTCTACTGTCAGGCGATGCGTCGTTGTGCCTTTTCTTCTGTTTGTCTTCTGGCCAGTCACAATAGCAGTTGATATATGTACAGTGGCATCCGCGCAGACAACGGCGCAGCAGAACACGGTCTCAAATTTGACATTTCAATTATGTGGAGATTGCTCGTGTCTTCGGGGCAGAAAATGTGGAACCAGAATGCCCGGGGTGGGGGAGTCTAGCTGAAGCTTATGGTGTGACAACAATGTTTTGTGGTTTGATAACTGCGCATATAGGTGCAATATTATGGCCATGTTGATTTTTCTCTGTTGTAAATAACAGAGCCTTACGTTTTATTATAGTGAAGCCTTGTCCGTTGTTTGTATAGCCTTGTTATCCAATTCATACTAATAACTCGGCATTGACTGGGGTGTTATCCGAACAACATTGACTGGGGGGCGTTAAACGCTCCTGGTTATATTCCGCATCAAAGATCACAGCGAGGAGCGCTAGGCGGCATTCGAAAGTGCTCACTGAGACAAATCAAAGGCACGCTCAAAAACTTCAAATGTCATGTCAAATGTCAGGTCACGGTCAGTTTAAATTAAAAAATCGATATATTTTAGTTCATGGACCATACTTTCCATCCAAAGCCTTTGATTGCGACCATGGTCACCCAAAGTGATCTCAAAGGTATAATGCACATCCTGCATGAGCTTGAGTATTTTTTTAAAGCAAAGATCAAGGTTAAGGTCAGGTCACAAAAAGGTCACTATACAGTATACACAACATATCTACGAAAGTCATGCAGCACATGTCTCATGGATCATAAGTTTGATAGTTATTATCAGTTTACCACCTGACTTTATGTAGGTAAATGAAGTTATTCTCAAGTCAGTAAGGTCACTAAATGTCAAAACATGAAATTGATAAATATAAATATAAATACATGTTTCTGGACCAGTTTTGTCTCATGAATACAGTGCTGTCATTTATTTGTACGTATCTTGTCAATTAAAGCCAAAAATGCAGTTAAAAATATGACGCCATGAGCTACCAGTACTTTTTATGTCATAAGTCAGTCAAAAATGAGGATATCATTTGGAAATTTGGTATGGTGGTTTTTCAAATATTGTTATTTGACATGCGCTCCATTAAAAAAATGGAAAAAAATAACTTGGTAATCATTTGTCTTATTTTAGGGATAAAAAACTAAATGTCGCGAAACCGAGATAGCCATGTCGTAGCACTTTTCATTTTCTATCTTCGTAGTTTTTGGATTGCATTCTGCTTGAAATATGGTCTTTGTATTATGGTTTGTTAAAGTTAAGCTGATCTTTGTGTAAAAATCGTGTGCTTTGACGTCGCTAAACTCGCTATATCTCAAAACTTTATCGATGAAATAGATTTATTTTGCACAGAAGACGTAAAATGGATGTCCAACAAGGCTTCCTGAAGGTTCACGTTGATAACGTTGATCGCTGTTGAGTTATCAAACAAAAACAGGGGGCGTTAATTGCCCCCTTCCTTCAGGCAATGCCGGGTTAATTTACCAGTGAAACGCCTTTTTGGGCGATGACCGAACGTGTGCACCTAAAAGAAAATCAAATAAAACAATAACGAAACAAATAGTTTGGGACGGTATTTCCAGATTTCTGCTTATGTGAGCTATGAAGAGCAATGTCGAAAATCAAATAGCAATGATTGATTTTGCTAATTCAGAAATGATAACCCAACGAAGTCGAAGTACGAACGAAACAGAACATCACTTGCATCATGGGCGGCGCCACCACTGGGGACACTAGGGACATTGTCCCTAGTTATTTTCAGCCTCCCCTTATATGGTCCCACGTTAAAGTGCACGTGCACCTCGATTTGTCCCTAGTAATTTTCTGATCATGGCGACGCTCTTGACTTGCATCTTTACTGTGTTTCTATTGGTGGTTGATATGTACTTTTATTGATGCACATAACTTTTTACCCCATCTTTTATCCTTCCCCTCCCTAATGCAGATCGCTGTGCGCGGCGCCCCGATGGCTGACGCGCCGCACAGCACCATCCTGATCCTTATATCTGCACCCCCTGGCTACTGGCCTCTATACCCGATCACCTTGCTCATGTAACACATGGCGACGGGCACTTAATAGCCACTGGTATACTGTGAGCCACATTACATCGTGTACAATGTACGAGAAAGTGGATATGCCGGCATGTCTAAAGGCAAATAAATGAATAAGTGCGCTCTGTATTCAATTATTCATCATCCATTTGTCGCACATTTAACCATTATCCACATGAGACACAGTAAGTAGGCATACATCCCCAGACCAGAATAAAAAACACACATCTCTAGTGCCGCACCATCGTGCCGATCATGAATCCGATTGGCCGGCCGAGATAACAGAGGCCAAATCTGGGTCGGAGGTTCATCCTCACCGGCGTTCTCGCACTCTAAGTGAACTTCCGCACTTCATTGTTGCGTAGCTATGAGCCCGTAGCAATTTATGTCAGTGGATTTTGAATTTGATTCCCCGTAGTTGCGGAGTTGTGTTGGTTGCTGCAGCTGCGACTACGCGGTGATACCGCTGCTGATGAGGCTGCCGCGGCGGCGACTGTGGCTGCTGCGGCAGCGACTGCGGCTGCTCGGTAATTTTTCGCCCGCTCGGTAATTAGAAACTGTTACCAGTTACATTTTATCAACCGAGAACAGCAAAAAGAACTTTTGATTTTTGCAGCTTGCCCATTATGATGTCGTACTTGTATCCACCATTGTTGAAGTATTGCCATTTGAAATAATACGTGGATATAGCAAATCGATATGTACACCTCAACTATGACTATCGATTAGCTCAACAACACAACTATTTGTATCGTATTTTATTTATTTCTCAGTATCGCCGACGGGATGACCTATTGAATATTTATGGATGAAGTCAAATTGTAAAACGGAACACGATAATACACACTGACAATCACATGTTTAACATACATACCTAAGACAAAATAAAGTGAGTACACGACAAATATGAAACGCTGCATGAATCCTAGAAATAAACGCTAAACGAGTGATGTGTACAAAATACGCTAAAAAATGAAAACACTGCAAGGGACAAGGAATGATCACATCAGTTGATGCAAATATATAAATATAACTATTTGATATAATGCTATAATGCTGCAGCGAACAGCTTCACCTTACTGCGAAATGAGTAAAAACTGTCACTGAACATGTCCGCAGTAGGGAAGCTCACAAAGAATCGATTCAATTTGTTGACAATATTTGATTCAAAGCTCTTTACGGTCCTAAGAAAGATCATTAACGAGCCAACGTTTCATTCGCCAAGGCTGAAACGTATTACCTACCTAAGCGTACATTCCTTTCCGTATTTGTCTTTGCAAAGCCCCATCTTTTCATTTCTGACGCAGCGCACCGCCCATTCACTCGCACACCGCAGTGGATGCCACCGCAGCCTGCTCTGGCAGCACTGAGACGTGCCATGATTGCAGTGGCTGCGGCCTCGGCTGCGTTTTTGTCCCTGCGTCGGACTCAGTCTCACGGCCTCGCGTGTCCAGGACGACGGCCAACCGTCACCGCTCGCCACAGCACGCACACCGACCCGCGCGGCGGCGCGCGCCCTCTCGCCCTCTCGCCCTCTCGCTCACTCGCTCTCGCGCGCGCTCTCTCGCTCTCTCGCTCTCTCGCTCTCTCGCTCTCTCGCTCTCTCGCTCTCTCGCTCTCTCGCTCTCTCGCTCTCTCGCTCTCTCGCTCTCTCGCTCTCTCTCGCTTCTCCTTCGCTCAGTCTCGCTCTCTATCTATCGTCTCTCTTGCTCTCTCTCTCTCTTCTCTCTCTCTCCTCTCTCTCTCTCTCTTCTCTCTCTCTCTCTCTCTTCTCTCTCTCTCTCTTCTCCTCTTCCTCCTCTCTTTCTTCCTCCTCCTCATCTCTCTTCTTCCTTCTCTCTCCTCTCTCTCTCTCTCCTCTCTTGGCTCTGGCTCTGGCTCTGGCTCTGCTCTGCTCTGGTCTGGCTTGGCTCTGGCTTCTGCTTGGCTCTGGTCTGGCTCTGGCTCTGGCTCGCTCTGGGTCTGGCTCTGGCTCTGGTTGTCTGGTCTGGCTCTGGTTGGTCTGGTCGCTCTGCTCTGGTCTGGTCTCGCTCTCTGCTCTCGCTCCGCTCTCGCCTCGCTCTCGCTCTCTCTCTCTCTCATCTCTCTCTCTCTTTCTCTCTCTCTCTCTCTCTCTCTCTTCTCTCATCTCTCTCTCTCTCTCTTCGCTCTTCTCTCTTCTCTCTCTCTCTTCTCTCTTCTCTCTTTTTCTCTCTCTTTCTCTCTCTCTCTTCTACCTCTTCTCTCTCTCTCTCCTCCCCTCCCCTCACCCCCCTCGCGCTGCGCCGCACTGCAGCCCCGTGTTTACCTGGCCGGCGGTGTTTTGTGTACGTGTGACGTCACACACGACCTTTCAAAGGTGGGAGCGGGGTGCGAGCGCAGTGGCCGCCGCGACGACGGTGGGTGGAACTATGGGATAATCCGGCAGGCTGCTACCAGTGAAAATGGTGGAGAACGGTTCTTATACGGTTCACGCAAGGTTTTAGAATAACTCCACTTTTGCGGGAATCGTTCCAGTCATAAAAGTGCGCGAGACCCCAGTGGTCATTGCGGCGAAGAATGACCGGATGCACTTGCAGGGAGCTTTGCATGGCTCAGATCGATACACCTTTACCTCGCTTGGTGTGTGATAGCTATTACCGGTACTGCTTTCTTTGGAAAGAAGCACAGCTGGTATTATGCTGTGATGATAAAAAACGTGAAGATATTTTACAGGAATATAGGTACACAGTACACACAGTGCTCTATTGCCATTTGTCGTATTATGCGTCAAACTACTATAAAGGATAGGCAAGTTTCTATGACCGCCCGTGTTAAAGTTTTGATTTAGTATCTGTGTGTAAGCCTCTTACGCAGATATATCCGGATTTAAGCCGCAATATTAGAGTCGTGAATTGTGGCAACGCAATATATTTAAACGATATAATTCAAGCGACCACATTTCTTGTCAGATTAAGCAGTAGCAAAAGAGTTGGGCAGCTGTTTTAACCATCGGTCTCTCTCCTATATCTATACAAGCAGCCTATTGACTCTTCATCCAGCGACTCAGTATTCCAATGAAGCCCTTCCTCCTCCGGAGCAGTCAAGCCGCTGGAGCATGAGTATCAGATTAGACCTAAGGAATCCCCGTACCCGATACAAGATAGCTTATGCGTTGTCATGTTATTGAGTGCCTAATCCCTTCCGATGTCTCGAGGTGTGACTATTGCTAGCCGCGCACGCTGTAGAGTCACTTTGTTATGCTCGATTGTTTAAGCTTTTAACTCCTCGTCACCGTCTCACTTTTGCACAACTCGCATTCCTCTATTTATTTCAAATGCCCAATACTTCAACAATGTGGAAGTTTACCCAACGGTCATATCTCACTCTACTCCCGCAGCTCTACATCCCCTGTCACGTATGGCTCAAGCTTGCACCCCACACACCAAATCAAACCTAATTGGGGTGCCCTGTCTCTCTGCTGTTCGTCCTCCCGGCCGTCTCTAGTTCTCAATAAACACACTGTTCACACCGTACAGTCGTCCATTACGTATCACGAGCGGGCGCGCCAGTTCATGGCGTCGCCTGCACGGCCCGGTTCCGTCTCAATCTGTTCCGCTCTACTTCCCTGCGTTACTCTTCGTGCCTCCCTCCCTTCCCTTCGGATGCCGTACCAGTACTACGTCCCACCCCTCCCCGTCGTGGATCTGGCGTGGATGTCTATTACAGTCAAAAGTACGTGCAGACACCCTCTTGCTTGACAATCCCAGTAATTGGCCTAGTACTTAATCTGCCAACCTATATTCGTCCGCCTCTGTTCTGGTCGATACCACATGCACACGTAAGCGCACGTCTTTGATTCTTTTCCTGTCGAGCACGTAGTGGCCAATGCGTCCCATTAATGATGTCCGTCCTTGCTCTTTGTTGGGCCTTAAACCTCGTCTCGGACGCCATGATATGCGCATCTCATTAGTTCTGGTCTGCCATTTGAATGTACCCTAATGAAGGCCGTCGATTCGGGACCTTAGGCATGACCGAAACCTTGCGAAACTGTCGAGCCACAGCCGCCGGCCCTTCAACTATGACCTATCGATTCGTACCTTCGCGACCCTCATGCGTCGTAGCAGCACAGGCAAACTATTTTAGTGTCCGACTGATTCTTAACGTCTTTACGTCTCAAATCATCACATCCTCCATCTTCTCAGGCCTAGGTCCGACGCCGGACCGGGACATCCGGGTACTGTCGCCATACAGCACGCCTCTGCGCTGCTACCAGCGAGGAATGACCGCATTTCTTGGACGATATGAGAAGCAAATAAAAGCCCCGCCACAATCGGGCCTCTATCCAGCACTGCCACCAGCGGATAAGGACAGGGCTTGCCTAGTGAACTGTCTCCATACTCTTCAGCACTTAGCCCACCACTGAGTCCGGATCAGGAGCGAGCGCATTTGCCATGTTGTACAGAACATCGGTACTTCAGCCACTGACTTATAGCCCTTAGTAGGAATGGAGACAAGGCATAGTGCAAGGTTGGGTGAACGTCATGGGTCTTTTCACAAGCACCCGGACCAAATATGAACTACAACCGACCCGTCAATAATGGAGCAGGGCTTTCCAGTGACGTCATGCGTGCTTCAGCAACTGCCACCAGCGGATGAGAGCGCTGCAGTGACGTCATAGGTTCTTCAGCGCTACTACCCAAGCGGATGGGAGCGGGCTGCCCAGTGACGATCATGGTCTCAGCGCTACTACCCAGTGGATTGGAGCGGCTCTGCCAGTGACTCATTGCGTCTTTCAGCACTGCCACCAGCGGGGATGGAGCGGCTGCCCAGTGACGTCATGGTCTTCAGCGCTACTACCAGCGGATGGAGCGGCTGCCAGTGACGTCATGGTCTTCAGCGCTACTACCAGTGGATGGAGCGGCTGCCAGTGACGTCATGGTCTTCAGCGCTACTACCAAGTGGTGAGCGGCTTGCCAGTGACGTCATTGGGTCTTCAGCACTGCCACCAGCGGATGGAGAGGCTGCCAGTGACGTCATGGTCTTCAGCGCTACTACCAGCGGATGGAGCGGGCTGGCAGTGACGTCATGGTCTTCAGGCACTGCCAACCAGCGGATGGAAGGCTGCCACGTGACGTCATGTCTTCGCACTAGACTACCTAACCGTGCATGGCAGCGACCATATAGACGGTCGATGACCGCCTGCGCCTTCAGCGCATCGCCACCAGGCGATGGAAAGCGGCTGCCAGTGACGTCATGGTCTTCAGCCGGCGCACGGTCTGCAGGACGGCAAGATGCGGGCTGCCTTCGTGGAGGCGCTGAGCTGCTGCTGTGGTCGGTGGCTGCTCGGTGGTGGTGGCAGGGTCATGCGACAGTCTCAGCAGGTCATAAGGTCACATGAAGGTCAGACGGGAGGCCAGACGGAGCGTCAGACGGAGCCGTCAGGACCGCGGGATAGGTTCAGGCACGGAGGTCAGACCGGCGGTCAGACGGGAGGTCAGACGGAGCGTCAGACAGAGTCAGCACGGTTGGTCAGACGGAGCGTCAGACGGAGGCTCAGACGGTGGTTCAGACAGGCCGTTCAAGGGACGAAGGTCAGACGGCGGTCATACGGTAGAATATCAGACGGCGGGTAAGAGCGGACGGACCAGACGGAGGTCAGACGTAAGTGTCCAGACGGCCGGTCAGAGCGTGAGTCCAGCGACGGTCGTCAAGACGGAGGTCAGGACGGGCAAGCGAAGACGAAGCACCAGACGGAGAGGTCAGACGCTAAGTCAGACGGCTGGTCAGACGGTCGGGTTCAGACGGCGGTCAGACGAGAGGTCAGAGACGTCAGTCAGACGGACAGGTCAGACGTGGCGGTCAGACGGAGTGTCGACGGGCAGGTAAGACGAGACAGACGGAGACCAGACGGAAGGTCAGACGGCATGGTCAGACGGTTGGTCAGACGGCCGGGTCTTCAGACGGGAGGGTCAGACGGCTATGTAAGACCCCGAGACCAGACGCGAGGTCCAGAACGGGAGGTCAGACGGCTGGGTCAGCACGAGGTCAGCCCGACGGCGGTCAGTATCCCGAGATCAGTGACGGCCTGGGTTAGACGGAGACCAGACGGAGGGTCAGACGGGAGTCAGACGGCGGTCAGACTGCTGGTCAGACTGCTGGTCAGACTGCTGGTCAGACGGCGGTCAGACGAAGGTCAGACGGCGGTCAGACTGCTGGTCAGACGGAGGTCAGACGGCGGTCAGACGGAGGTCAGGCCGCGCGTAAGACGGAGACCAGACGGAGGTCAGACGGGAGGTCAGACGGCCGGTTCAGACGGGTCATACGGCGTCAGAACGGTAGACGTCAGACCAGGCGTTACAGATCTGCGAGACCAGCACGGAAGGTCAGACGCACGCGAAGAGTGCAGAACGGCTGTCAGTACGCTGGTCGCGGACGGCAGCGTCAGGACGGAGGTCAGGACGCAGCCGAGACGGACCGTCAGACGGCGCGTTCAGACGGAGGTCAGACTGCGCGGGTAAGACGGTGAGAACCATGAACGGAGTAGAGCCAGAACGGAGTCAGCACGCCCTCAGTTTACGTGATCAGACGAGCGGGTCAGACGGAGCGATCAGACGGCGGTAAGACCGGTAGACGGCAGCACGGAGGTCCAGAAACGGAGGTCAACGACGGCGGTTCAGACGGAGGTCAGACGGCGGTCAGACGGAGGTCAGACGGCGGTCAGACGGAGACCAGACGGCGCGTCAGACGGAGGTCAGACGGCGGTTCAGACGGGAAGGGTCCAGGCACCGTGAGGTCAGACGGAGGTTCAGACGAGGTCAGACGGAGGACCAGACGGTGGTTCAGACGGCGGTCAGATGGTGGTCAGGACGGCGGTCAGACGGAGTCAGACGCGAGGACCAGACGGTGGTCAGACGGGCGGTCCAGGACGGTGGTCAACGGCGGTCAGAACGGATGGCTCAGACGAGGTCAACGGTGGTCATTACGTGGTGCAGATTCGCCCTCATCCAGGTTGAAGACCGGAGACCAGCACGGAGGTCAGCACGTAGGTCGAGACCGGCGGTCAGACGGTGGTCAGACGGAGGTCAGACGGCAGTCAGACGGATACCAGACGGTGACTGGGAGACGCCTGGCAGGGAGACCACCAGAAGACGCCGAGAAGAGACAGCTGAAAACAAGTCATGACACTGTGTCGGCAAGCATTCAATCCTCCCGCTAATCCCCGATAGCATCATTATTCACTTGTTATTCACATTATGTACACGCCTCTTACCAAAAGATGGGACGGGGCTTCAACATTCTGAAGGCGAAAGGCGATTCAAGAGGAGCTTCATCATCATTTGGGGATAGGATAGCTCGCGAACTCTAATACCGTGGGCCAGTAAATGATCTTTGTTGTTAATGACAGTTTCATGATACGCCAATGCTGAAGCTGTTTTGAATTTGATGTGAGATATTGTACAAGTACAACTAACTATAGGCGAACATTGTCATAAAAAGTTACTCTCTTCTAATATACTCGGTTATTTTCCCATGGTCGATTTCATGTCATTGCTTGCTGGCTCTTCTATTATTTTAACTCATCATCCTTCTGAGCTCGATCATTTGATAAGTGCACGTTGATCCAGGAATATGAACGATAAATATACCAACACTTGGTGAATCGTGCCTGCCTGTCTCGGAAGAGCCGTCCGGTGTGCACCGCACCACCCTGACGGCAGTTCGCGCCCGTCAGTTTCCCGGGCTCATCTCCATTCTGGCACGATGCTGTGGAATATTCGGCAGCCGGAGCAGTGTTGTACGCCCGTCTGGTTTTGACAGGTCTCTGCAGGCCTCAGCCTCAGTCCGCTGCAGGCCAGCGCAGCCGGCTGTCGGCTGGCAACGGAAGCCGGACCCGAGCAACACTTTCAGAGGAAATCCGAGCAGTGCTTTTCTGCTTCACTTTACGCCCAACACGCTGCAACGAAATGGACGAACTTCGTGCAAAGAGAAACACAAACTGTGGCTATGGTGCAGACCGTGGCTATGTGGCGATGTTTAGGTAGCAGGCAAACGAGGTCGTGCTTCTGGTATTGGTGCGTGTGGCCAAATGCAGCTATTGCAGTTTTGTCGAGTATCCTCGACACTCAGTATGACTCACCAATGCCGTTCACATGTGTCGCTCCGTAACGACTTTTGTCGAGTATCCTCGACAAAAGTCGTTACGGACCGACGACACGTACGGGTGTATTGCTGATCCTTGACTCGAGTGTTTGTCATGCTGGACTGCAGCCGCGCTGTTTAATATGGCTGCAGAGGAAAAGTAATCAACCGAGACTGAACAGCTGTAAAGCCTATGTGAGGGGCCAATTATGTTTGGTCTGTTGTCCGCATTATAGTGAACAATGAGAAACACCGGATCTACTTTGCGTTTCCGGAAATCCCATTTAGTTTGCATCAGAAGTGGATGCATTTAGTCTGATGTAGCTAGTTGCCTAAGGCTGTCGTCATATTGCATCATATAAAAGTGAAGTTATGTAGAGTGGAAGCTCTTCTGGAAATTAAGGAAAATAACTCACTGGTCGACTAGTTAAGAGGTAGCAAAGATGTGCGCATATAGGATGATACATCATAATAAATTCAAAATGTCCACCGTGTTTCTTCTTACATCGCGTCAATTGTATTTAATCGAAAATATATGAATATGTAAGCATCATTTAATTGCATATCTGCGATCATCTACATCAGTGGTAGAACTTTATTAAATCGATCGGGAGAGGCTCTAAAGTTGATTTGATAGATTTTAACTCCATTCTCACCATGCAACGATATAGGCCTAATGTTCAAATTTGAAATCATTTGGGGGAGCTCGGGCCCTCCCCAAGAGATATAAAGATCCACCCCTGATCTACATATTAGAAACGTGATACCATTAGTTTTGGGACGCGATAAGAATTAATAAGTGCATCAAGAATCAGTGTTAACGGACATAAAACATTTTACAACTGTATCTTACTAAATTGCAGGGGCCTAGTTCCTATTCAATTAAAGGGGCTTTAGCCCCTACATTTGCTTCAGCCCCCCAACTTGGCTTCCGTCCCCCAAACTTTGACGACGAAGTGGGTCAAATCTGGGGAGAAATCTGTATTTTTGTGGATTTTGATGGTACTTTTAACAGTTTTTTCCCAGCTCAGTCCCCCAAACTTTTGTGGAGAAGCTACGCCCCTGCTAAATTGTTTGAGGTAGGTATTTAGTCATGCCATGGAAAAGTCCTCCCCAGATTAAAGCTTTAACCCGCGCACTGACGGAGGTCTGAGCCAACTTAGAACCGACGTGGGGCGGATAACCGCCCCAGAGATCTCGAAAACTACGCAACGTAGCGAGAAGCGAAAAACGGCGTTAGGTAGTTCGTGACAGGTACTAGCGAAAGTACTGAAATTATTTTTTGATCAGGTCAATATTGAGGTCACCAGAGGTCAAAACAGGTCAAATTTTCCATATTTCGAGTAAATTGAGTATTGCTTCACAAAATCCGGGCTAGCTCCATAGTTAAGATAGCTAGGAGCATGAAAAAATGAAATGCCCTTAAAACGCTCTCTCTCTGCAACGTTCCCTAAGATTTGAGATAGGTTCAATAGTTGAGGCTCCAGAGGTCAGCAAAGGTCAAAATGCTTAATTTCATGGAAAAAAGTGTTGTTTTGCTTAATAACTATTTATTTATAAAAGCTAGAGCGAACGATTTGCATCATCGTGTTTCTCTCATCACGGCGCGATTCGACTCGATATATCATATGACCTAGCGTAGTCAAACTAAAAAAAATATGACCTTGACCTTAGGTCATGTCAAGTCAAGTCAAATGTGTATTCAACGATAGAGGTCGACAAGATAAACAGAATTGTGAAAACCATAGCACTCTACCTCACGTAGAAGATGAGTTATTGTACAAAAACCATATGCCCTTGGGGCACATTATATTTGACCTTAAAGAGGTCACAAAATAAAATTACAACATGCATACTTCTGCTTAGCTCCGAAATAGTGATAAGAATGAAAACTGACCATATTTAGCCAGGTTTGGTATGATTCGTGCGCATTTTAATTTTATCCCTTAGACTTATAATGGGAGGTCACAAAATTGACATGACCTCAGGTCACCGATACACAAAATATGATATACGAACTGTAGATACTCATGGCCGTATTACACACTGTGAGTTTCAAACTGTTTGTTTCACCACTGTGGCTTCGGCAAGATGTCAAACTTTCAAAAACGTGACATGAGGTCAGGTCATTTAATGTGACCTGACAACATGACCTTAAAAGTTAGGTGGTCAAAACTTTGAGAACTTGTGAGAAATGGATGTCCAAACAGTTGTGCAAAATTTGGCGGCGCTACGCGCCGCCGTTTTTCCGCTACTACTGAAAAAACTCTGGGGGCGGATATCCGCTCCCCAGACGGTGCGCGGGTTAAAGCACGCAAGAAACATGAAAATGTTATGTCGCAATCTCATTACCGAGATGAACAAATCGCGAATTAATTCACAATCACCAAACACTGACTAACATCTCTCTCTCTCTCTCTCTTTCTCTCCCTCCGCCAGGTTACGGCCACATCACTCCGCGCACTGACGGCGGCAAGATCATGACCATCTTCTACGCGCTGATTGGCGTGCCTCTGATGCTGCTCTGCCTCACCAATATCGGCCAGCTGATGGCCAACACCTTCCGCTTCACCTACTGGTCGTGCACCGTGATCTGGCGCCCTCGGCGACCACAGGCCACGCGAACTTCAGTGCGTTACTCACAGAAGCGCGCGAGCGCCGCCGCCGCCGCCGCTGCTGTAACGTCACTGACGCCCGCGCTCGGAGGGGAGGCTGGTGACGGACGTTCGCACGTGGGGGCGGCAGGGGACGTCGCGAGGACACGAAACGCCTCCGGGGGTCGCACGGTAGTGGTGAACGAGCTCGGTGGGATGACGAGACATCAGCTGAACGATGTGGGAGTCGGTGCTAGAATGCTGCCGAACGGGCCCGGAGCGGGTCTTAGAGGTCAGCCGGTCAGCCCTGGGGGCACTCTCTTGAGACAGCCGAACAGTCCTGGGGGAACTCTGATGAGACAGCCGAGCAGTCCTGGGGGAACTCAGATGAGACATGGGCTAACGGCCTCGAGTAGACGCCTCAGGGGAATGCGGGGTAGGCCCAGTGGCAGCGACGGAAAGGTCGGATCATAAACCACCACATGATTTGGGGAGACTCCTGCGTCACTAGCGTCCCGGCACGCCGATCAAGCTGGCTCGACAAGGAGAGCGCGGACTTCTATGGAGTGTGCCGAGTATGTGCTCACCGAGGAGCTCAGCTCGCTGCTGGAGACGTCCCCGCAGCGGCGTGGCGCCTTCCGAGACCTCGCCAACGGTCCCAAGTCGGTAAATGTGGATGTCAGCGGCGGTGGTGGCAGTCGTGATGATGGCAGTGGGGATGTTGGGGACAATGGTGGTGCGGGCGCTCGTGGTTTAAGTGACAAAGGCGGTGGTGGTAGTGGCGGTGACACTGGCGCTAGTACTGGTGCTAGGGAAGGTGCCGAAACTGCAGCAGAGAGCGATGCTGTTCCTGCGCCAACGGCAGTCGCTTCTGGCAAGAACCCAACCTCAGCGGCGAATCACGTAACGTTCTCCACGCCCGCGGAGAGCGAGAAACGACACCCGCCGACTCCGCCGTGCCGCAAGAGCAGCCTCGCGTCACGACCTCGCTCCGGGAGGAGCTCTACCGGCTCCAGCGGCCGCAGCAGTCCGCAGCGGCTGCCCGCCTTCCCCATCGATGAGTCTGCGCTCTCGCCTCCACCGTCGGCGACAGCGACGACGACAGCAGCGGTGACTGTGGTGGAAACGGCGTCGTCAGGGGCGGCGGAGAGGGCGCGTCGACGCTCGGACGCGTCGCCAGCTCGCTGTGCAAGCGCACCTCTCGACTCGGACTCTCTATCGCTGGGTCCGGCCACGCCTCGTCGCAAGATGAGCAGTCCGGCGCGACGAGCGGCTGTCAACATCGAGCATCCGCACCTGCGCAAGATCTCGCGCAGCGAGAAGCGGCTGCGGCGGCTGGCGACGCGGCAGTGCTCCGAGATGAGCGGTGCTAGCACACTGCTCTCGACGCCATCCAGTCTCGACTCGGGCGTGTACTCGTCTTCGCAGCGGTTCACGTTTCCCGAGCCGGTGGCGGCCTTCGAGTCGGAGCCGGATGAGACTGTCGAGGTCGAGGTTGTGAAGACGGGCAGCAGTCAGCGCTCCGCCGGCCGCGTGCCCATCCCGCTCGTGCTCGGCTTCGTCACCATGTACATCTGCATGGGTGCCGGCATCTTCGCGTGGTGGGAGGAGTGGCCGTTCTTGGACGGCGCGTACTTCTGCTTCATCACGCTATCCACCATCGGCTTCGGTGACCTGGTGCCCGGGACCAAGGTACTACGGGCGGAGACTCAGGAAGACCAGCTGAAGCTGGTCTTCTGCTGTCTCTACCTCATCCTCGGACTGGCTATCATCGCCATGTCCTTCAGCCTCGTGCAGGAGGAAGTGATCGTCAAGTGCAAAGAGGTCGGCAAGTGCACGGGAATTCTGTACGACAGTGATGCAGAGGACGACTAATGCTGGTGGTGGTTAGGTAGGCCAATTTATACTTTGTTGAGGCGCGATCTGGATTGTTTTGTGTCGTTTGAGACAGTGTGGCTGCCAGTCCCCATGCGAGAGCTACTATTGTGCCAATAAAAGCCGAGGAGGTGATGCTTGCGATGTTGTCAGGCTGTAACTGTAGCTGGTGCGCAAAAACGATCCAGTCGTTTAACATACCTGTTACCGGTGTCCAAATCAGCAGGCTGCAGGCAAGCAGCTGGTGGTGTCAAACGCTCTGTCTTGCTGGCCACCAATCGTACTGCGGACAGCGAAAATCAAGGAGTGCAGCCTTTGTTACATTGAGTTCAGCGCAAATATCCCATCGCCACTCGCCGAAGTGGATTTTTCGCTACTCACGATGCCTATCGAAGTGGCGGTACATCGACCATAGTTTTGCTGCGACACAAACAAATCGCCAAACTCATCACCTCATATCCATCAAGGACGCTTACAAAATGGTTATTGCCTTAACAAGCTTCCTTAGAAAATATATCAGTTCTAGTTTACTTAGATTGAGTTTCTCGTTCTCCTTCATAATAGCTGAGTAAGTTATGAGTAAATGAGGGCAAAATATAAATGACTGGTGTATATTTAGGTGTGACAATGTATTGACAGCTCGCTGCTATAATTGTTGTTATTGGCCCTTGGTTCGCAGACACAGAGCTGTTAATTTACTCTGATCGCTGCCAGATAAAAAGCTCGTTTTTACCACAGCTGAAGTCAGTTGGGAAAAGTCCGCAAATAGAGACTGCCGAGTCGCTAGCTTATTCATTTTCTAGAAAGGATTTAAGCTTTATTGGCTTGTGATGAGTTTCAGTCGATTGTGAGCACAGCAAAAACAACTGGATCGTGGCAAAACACGACCAAAGATGTGTCAGGTCATTATTGGAGTCTTCAGTGAATCATCTATCGACGAACCACTGGCGAATCCAGAGGGGGGCTGCAGAGGGGCGCAACCTCCCCCAGGCGCCCGGGTCGCGAGGTTAAGCCGTGCTTTGGTCTTCCCAAGCCGGGGAGGTTTGAGGGAGGCCAAAACACGGCCCGGCCCCGCGACCCGGGCGCCTGGGGGAGGCGGCACCCCTCTGCAGCCCCTCTCTGGATCCGCCCCAGCGACGAACAACACCAACTCGCTTATTAACAAAAGAAGGGAATAGTTATATATCAGCCGCAAATCTAATTGGCAGAATAGGCTGCTTTTGTGATCGGAGTGGAGCATACGAGCTGAGAATAAGGTATCGGATGTGTTGGACAAGCAAAGGGCCGAACTACAAAGACTAACAAAAACATTGGCGTCCGAAATACAACAAACAGTTGTCTGTCTTAGTCCATTGCGAGGAAGAAGTTCAGACAGACATTTGACAGGTAAGAGTCGTTATGTATTTGGGAATTTTGGTCACCAATGTATTTTCTCACCGATACATTCCCAACAAATAATCGACGGAACTGAAACATTTCGCATGATTTCATACAATATAGAAAATGCAAAACACATAAAACATGTACTGAAAAATTTCATAGTACCAACATCTTAGAACCGGAATATTTATATTGAGGTGACCATCGTTGTGCTTACGTTTAAGGTGTTTGAGCTCACCTCCCCTACATTATAGGTACCTGTGCGTACTGCGTAGATACTAGATAGTGTATAGTTTGTAGTTAGTTTGGCGGGCGCCTGTGAGTCAGCACTCGTGAGTCGTGTCCCCATCCTCATACCCGTATGCCCCAGCCGTCCGTAGATAAGTGTAGTTTGTAGTTTCGTTTGGCGGGCGCCTGTGAGTCGGCGCTCGTGAGTCGTTGTCCCCATCCTCACGCCCCAGCCGTCCCTACATTATACCTGTGCGTACTGCGTAGATAGTGTAGTTTGTAGTTCGTTTGGCGGGCGCCTGTGAGTCGGCACTCGTGAGTCGTGTTCCCATCCTCACGCCCCAGCCGTCCCGCGCAATGGTGTCGCCACCTCCTGACAGTTAGGGGGGGGCGACGGATGGAAGCATTTTGAAGCCGATTCTTTCCATGCAACGCCCATAGACGCAATACTAAAATCCTAAATTGTTTGGGGGACGCCTCCCGCTTGGGGAAAACGCGTCCCCCGCTTCCGACGTCCATTATCACCGCACCAGGGGCGCGGAGCCGGCAGATGAGCGGGGACTGAGAGAATCCCGTGAGCCGCTGCAGCTGGCGCGAAGGACTGTGTGCCGGCGGGCACCGAGAGACAATACAGATGCACTTGATAAATACTAGCGTCTACGAGCGAGTCGTGTCGTGAGACCAAGAAGAAGCCGATACGCGAACCTTAGGTATGTGCATACATACATGTACGCACGAGTCATGCGGTTCTCTAGTCAGTAGTCATACCGGGAGCAAATTATGCATATTTGATATTACCTACAAACAGGAACAGTTTGAGTTCATGTTCTGCTTCTAGGACGTTTCAGACGGAGTTCCTCTGTTTCATTATACAATTCCTTGGCGCGAGGACGTCAATTAACGTATCCAGGTCCACAGCTGGAAGGGGAGTGAGTCAAGATATAGGCAGTTTGGGGAAGTACCGAGCAATCTCGGTGACATGGTCCAATGGTCCAACAGCTGCAACTTGCATCTATGAAAATATGAATACCTTAATTACCAGACCTCGAAAACGCACAACCTGTCTCAACCCAATGCCTTTTGCTTGTGTACATGCAGTTATGTGGCTGTCAACTTTACCCTAATTTGCAGCCCTTTTCATTAACACAGCGACAACTGCCGCCTGACCCAGAGTCCTGGCGGAATCTACCAGTCGCCATTCTTTGTTGTCCGAGCCTGTTATAGCAGAGGCGGCAGATTGAGCTGTCAGCTGGCCGGGCGGGCGGAGCCGGAGCGCCGGCGGAGGAGTGCTGAGTGGGCAGAGTGGAGAGCGGTGGTGCTGCTGTTCACCAGGCCGCTCCACGGTCGTGACGCCAGGCCCCATGAAAATAACCGGCCATTATTTGATTTGTCAGCGCCGAGTGTCGGCCAAATGTGGCGTGACAGCCCTGGAAATGGCCTCCGATAGCACGCGCTGCAGCCGGTATTCCAATCAGACCGAATGGCGCTGAAATTCGCCAAAGGCCAGCTGCAGCGACTGAAGAAGTCACACAAAGTCGCCAGTTGAACTGAAATGTGTCACGTTCTATTCCAATGCAATAACGAAAGTGTTTGTGTTTATAAGCAGGAATCTTTTGTATGGGGCAGTAAGCTCCGATAGCGGGTCTTGTGGAGTTCGCTGAAAAACAAAGCACTTTGCCTTGCAACACTTCCATGCCGAGTCTAAGTAGTGAATGTGGACCTTAGGCAAGGAATGTCAATATTCAAGAATGTGGGCCTTCTAAAAGGAAAGCGCATACCTACCTGGGCAGAGGCTCATCTCTAATTCTGCTGGTTTGTCATTGTCAGAGGCCCAGAGCTTAGTTATGGACTATATTTTCATGTTTCTAGTATGCACGCTTTTATTTTAAGGTTTTCTATGGTTGAAGTCGATGCTTCAAATAAGCATTTGAAATTTTACTATTTTTTCTCCTTTTGTTTGTTCCTAGCTGTCATAATTTCCGAGATATGCGGTGGTTTCTGGAGCAAAGTCCTGAATCTGAAAAATCTGAACTTTGATGACTTCTGGTGGCCTCAATATTAATCTGACATAAGAATAAAAAACTGATTTCGATAGAGCTTATCTAAAGCTATCTAACATCGTTTGTTTCGCTATGTTATGTGGTTATGAGAGCAAAGGGGGTCGAAATTCACTCCCCTCCTCCAGGGCGTGTAATTATTAAAGGCCCTTCAGGGCGCGTGTCAAGTTACTTAAAAATTGACAGCTTCAATCCTTTCAGTAGCTGAACAACAACTCGACATTGTAAGTCAACAGTTTGTCGTGTATGCGCGGGGCTGGTGCTTGAATCAATGATTCGGGAACTCTACAAAGAAAAGTAATAAAAAACAACGGACCATCTAACCAATCATAACCATTCCAGACAAAACCCTACAGCTTACCAAAAATATCTCCCTTGTTTCTGACCTAACTCAGGCGATATACAATTTCTACCCATCCCGTGTCTATGTAGCCTGTCGTTGCTGGTCGTTTTCGTCGCTCGTCGACGGCGACGCGCGGCGTCTGTTGCCGATGCCGGCGGCGTTTCTTCGCCCAGTAACGGCGTCGACGCGTCGTTCGCGCGGCTGCCGCTCGGCCGCCGGACGGCGATTCCCGGGTCGTTCGGTGTCGGGGGCTGCGGACGCGGGCATGGCACGAGACTGTGGGCCGCGCTGTCTCAGCCGCCCGCCGCCCGCCGCCAGCGCTCGTCAGTAATGCGGATGTGAATCGTCCAGAGCAGTGGAAGGATGGTTCCGAATGGTTTCGATGGACGCTCTATGACTGCTATAGTCTGGGGTCCGCGCAGTAAGCTTTGATGGAGGGTGCTATTGCTGCCAGTAAAGCCAAGGATAGCTCGAAGAAAGCCGAATAGTTGGTAACCGGATGTGTTGATCCGTCTCCGCAATAGTTAGGATTCAGTTAGTTTGTTTCATAAATTCGTAATACAGCCTACAGTGAATGTGTGGAATGGTTATATGTTAAGCCAGCGAGCGTCACATTCCACATAATCACTGTTCCGTCTGTTTCTAACGGAATGTTACTGCGATTGGCCTATAATTGCAAGGGAAAATATGCAAACAATATTGTATAATACCTCTTAGTTTGATGCCTTTCGTGGTTCATGGTTCGTGAGATCATTAATGAAATGCAACTTTGGAAAGCAAAAATCATGTGCAGTTGCAATTTATACACGTAACGAAGCATGCCTTCTAACTTCCGTAAGAAGCACTCGACTCTCGACCGAGCGGTCGACTACGTCAAGTCTTATCCAAGTGTAAATTACGAACTTGTATCCTGCAGTGGAACCAAAACATAATTGTCATTACCGGTTTCGGATGCGAAATGGAATACATTAATAATGTCATGTCCGCAAACTTTCCATCTCCTGCTATATTGGATATCCATCCAATTTATCAGCATTTATATTTAATAAAAAAATATTCGAAGCGCTACGCTTAGGGCGAACCATCAAATTTCGTCCACCACAAAAATAATTGTAATTCATGTGCAGGATAATATATGATCATGAACAGAACCCAAGAAATGTATGCCAACAGCCAACAAGAGATAAAACATTGGCGGATCGCGCACCCAAAATAGCACACAGCCATCCACCTGTCATCCTATCGATAGGGGCATGCTCATGTTTTCATATACAGATGGCTGGTGCGGCTGATGCGATGGCGTTTTTCCGTCGGGAATCGATCACCACCGTGACGCTCGATCACCACCGTGACGTGATCACCACCGTGACAAGATGATGATGCTCAGCTGACGAGCGCGCCTCCCAATGCATCACGCACGAGCGGGCCGCTATCGGATTGCTTGGCAGCGGGCAGCGGCCCACATCTCACTTCTGGGGCCAAGCACCTCGAGACAACGTGAATAGCATCGGGAAAAACTGTGCGCTGTTATTGGTAAGTGAAGAAGTTTTAAAATTAATGGTTGAGCAACAACCGAGGTAATAAGCCCGTGAGTTTCTGCATGGGGAGCTATTTTCCTCTCCCCAGTTATTTTGCAATATCTCCTAAACCAACACCAGTATAGTCACCAAACTTGTAGTACCTTCTCTCACATCAATTAAACATATGTTGGCCAAAGACAAAGATAAAGTTATGATAGGACAACCGGGAGTGACGTCATGCTCTGCCTTTTTTGTTGAATAATAAGGGTTTGCGGAAAACGCTGACAAAATCTTTTAATGTAAACTCCACAGTCATATTCAAATGACTGATGACAGACTCGGCTATCAAACTGCTATCTCGAAAAATCGAGTTTTATTGAAATTCAAAATTGTGATACATTCAAAAACAGTTTTCGAATAATATTAAAAAAGAAAGTGAATGCTTCAAGTTTTTAATGTAATTCAATGTTTGTCATTTGCTTGGATAACATATCAAAACGAACACTTTAACACTCAACAAAACAAATGAAGTCATCGGTGACCGGATTTTGATACCGATTCAGATCCGAGTAGGCGGCGCGCGGCGGCAGTTCATCATTCGAGGAAATGTCCCTCTACGGGATGCAGGGGCGGGGGCGGGGCGGGGCAGACCGCTCAGGGGCCCGCGGTGGCCGTTCTTCCTGTTTGGCTCGCTTTGCATCCCTCGTCGGCCGGCGCGTTTGAAGAGACGCACGCTGGCTGCAACAGATCCTTGAGCATGTAGAAGAAGAAATGTACCCATTCTCTGGCGGCCATCCCCAGCTACACCGCCCTCATCCACACAGCTGACGCGACGGTCATTCGTTACGTTGAAACCGTGGTCCCTGCCGAACGCTGTACACGTCCGACACCCGTAGTGGCCAGAGTGGGTTGGACGCCAGCCGTAGTGGCTGACCACACCCAAGTCCGGCTATGTGTGTCGCTGGCGACAGTCACCGAGCACAGCGGCTGGTCGTCCCTCCGCGCAGACTGCGGACAGGAGCGCCTGCCTGCCGTGGCGGAGTCAGTCGGCTCTCCTTCCTCCAGGGATCTCATGATGGCCTCCTGCAGCTTCCCGGTGCTCGTCCCGCGGGTCGCGACGTGCTTTCTGTCGCGAGTCGGCATCCAGCACCACCAATATCGGCGGCGACCCGGCGTGGTGGCGGGGCCGGTAGAGGCAGTCTCGCGGGCGGCAGGCCACTGCCTCTTCCCCGCTTGGCCGCGGTAAGGACGGACGCACGGGGAACAGGGTCGGCCAGGAGCCGAGGCGGCCCCGAGGAGGCGGCGGCGGCAGGAGGTGCAGTGGCGGTGGTGAGCGGTGCCGGGGCGGGCGGTGGTGATGATGGTGGTGGTGATGCCACGCGCGCTCGCCGCGCTCCGCACCTCGAAAGTCCGACAGAGTGTCATAGAGACGGTTTTGTACAATTTCACTCCGGTGGCCGGGACGAAGTCATCGGCCACGTACTCGTTCAGCGACAGGAAACTTTGGGGATGGCCCCTTCGCTCTGATCTTCTTGGACTCCTCACCCAGTGAAGCAATAGCGGTTTAGGCTTTGCAGTATCAGCGTCCTCGGCAGCTGGCTGAATTTCGGTGGTGGACGCGACACTCGTCGTGACGGCAAATGCTGGCAGAGCAACTCGCGCCGTTCGGGTCGCATGCTGAGCCGCAGAGCGTCCTGCAGGGGTGGGCGCCGTCGCTGCCTTGACGGCGCGGCACGTTCCACGACCAGCTGATAAATTGCCTCCTTGAACGTTTCAGCCCGTCTCGGTGACACTTAGTGCACATGTTAGCCTGAATGAGCTGATAACTGAAAGTTTGGTTCGGACAGGGTTGGCGGCCGGCCAGCGGGCGTCAATTATCGTCCTTTCATCGTGTCTAGAAGGCGCAGCAGGCACTCGTTTGGCGTCCTGCATCTCCGAGCTGAGGACGCCGGTCGATTGTCCGGCGAACACGTCCGCAGGTCATTGAGGTGGCCTTGGATGAAGACTTGCTGAGGGCCTTCTGTCGGAGCACAATCAGTTTGGCGATGGCCGCCGCAGCGTGCGGCCAACTGGGTCCGCTCTCTGGGCCAGAGACCAGCGACATATCTCATTCAAAGAGGACGCAGACCCAAAAACAGGACTTGCAGCGTGGCGTTCTGGTAGCACGAAAATTACGTAGTTGGGAAGCCGATGTAAAGGGATCCTTTGCCGTGTTTTGTCCGAGTCGGCCGGGCGGATACCGGCATCAGCTGCAGGGTCTTCGGACGTGTGTGCCTTCTTTCTCCATAAAGCTGTTGCGCCTTGCTGACTTTCTTCGCGACTTTCCCGGGTGAAAGGCGGAGGCCACCATTTCTGCTGGCTGCGGCGAACCGGGAGCTACCTCGAGCTGCTGCTCGAGTCTCCCGTAGAAGCCCCTCGAGGCCGGACCCTGACGGTTGCTTGCTCTGAGTTCTCCTTTGCCGGCTCTTACTTTCACTGCTTGCGTGGTGACCGTTTCGGCTGCGGAGGGCGGCTGCTGTGGTGGGCGGCTGCTGCGGAAGGCGGCTGGTTGCGGTTGCGGTCTGCTGCCGGTGGCGGCTGCTTTCGGTGGTCGGCTGCTGCGATGGCGCTGCTGCGATGGGCGGCTTGCCTGCGGTGGCGGCTGCTTGCAGATGGCGGCTGCTGCGATGAGCGATCTGCTGCGTGGTGACCGTTCGGGCTGCGGTTGCGGCTGCTGCGGTGGCGGCTGCTGCGATGGTGGTTGCTGTGATGGTGGTTGCTGCGGAGGCGGCTGCTGCGGTGGCGGCTGCTGCTGGCTGATAGACGTTGGCTTGGAATGTAGTTGTTGAAAGAACTTGGACACAGCATTTCCTCGGAGTGACCCTGCGAATTGAAAGCCGCTGTCGGAGCCAAGCAGCTTCACGGTGGTCCCACCCGAGCTCGTTATCAGTCGCGCCCCAAGCTCTTTTATGAACGCTTTTTGGTGGAGGGCCCAATGCACCAGCCGTTTCAAAAGCACGGCTCCGAACTGGAAAGCGCTGTTTGAAGCTCTGCATACTATTCGCCTTTTTTCTGCCTTCCGCCTCCCCTGCCGCAGCTCCTGATTTCAATTGCTGACAGAATGATGTTGGTTTCAGCGTAAGTGTTTACGCATGTGGCGTCCCACAGCAGACTCTTTCCGTGGGAGTATGGGAAGACAGTCATGCCGTCTGGCCTTTTTCCGTCTCCACGGTCCAGGCCGGCTGGCTCCAGAAGGGATGGTAATGCAGCAGAATAAGGGCAACGTTTTTGACGTCATTCAACGCTGTGTGGGCGTGGATGTCTTTCCGCGCTGAATCGGCACGTTAAAGCGTGATATCCCTTGCTGTCCTGCTGTGAGCGCGCATCGGCACTGGTGCGGGATACACAGGTCGGCTCCACCCGCAGTGCCACAGATATCCGTAGAGTCTCCTTGTCACATAGTCCCAAGGCTGGTTGATGGAGTGGCGTGCAACCACGCTCTCCACTTTCTGATGTTTGCCGCGCTCAAAAGCCTGGCTCCTGACGAACTGGTTGGCCTCCGCAGAAGAGATTTCCATCGGCGTTCAGTGAGGACCTCATCCCAAAGCTCGCTGCTTGTTCTCACTTCGCCTTCTGGTGCTTCGATCACCAGCCAGAGTCTGCAGTCTTCTGCAGTGCGGAAGCACTCCCTGCGCTACACTGCACTCAGCCTTTTTGGCAACCATGCTGGTGACAAGCTGCAGGCAGTTATGGACTGATGCCAACAGTAGCTTGGCAGTGGGCGACATCCTCCGTACGGCGGAGCGCCGAGGCCGGCCATACTTGTGGCAGGACTGCTTGGTTGCCAGATTATCTTCGTCGAAACCCTACGTTTGACAGGCTCGAGACGCGGCTGATTTTAAGCCCGGTCGAGTGACATGCCAGCAAGTTCTGGTTGTTTTAATATGGGTGCCGCTCTCATATATACTGCACTTGGGAAGCCAGAGACAGTTTTTGAGAAGAGAAGAAGGCTGAAATGGGTGTCCAGGTTTTGCAGCCGTTCTGCCATTCGCTTCCAGTTTCCTCCTTCTTTTTGGATCATTATGACCCTCAGGGCTGGCTTGTGATATTGGGGCTTCCGAGTTATGGTCCAGCGCTCAGGATCCGTCCATAAACGGCTGCTTCTGGAAATCACTTGCGAATCATTCCTTTCCTTTTTGGGCTGTCATGCTTGTTCGTTAACCTCCCTCTTTCTCAGTTGCCCAGGCAAACTTATTTCGCGACTTTCTTTGGTTGATCTCTAGCCCAATATCAGCCCCATGGCCGGTACTTAGATGTTTCAGGGTTTCACAACACTTGTCGCCTCTCCTCCCAGAGTTCCGTCCGTCCAGTACCAGGCAGTTAAAGTCGCAGAAAGCTGCTTTGGCAATGGGGTGTATTGCTGGGAGAATACGGCGGTCCGCATGGATCACCTTGCTCTGTAAAGCCAAGTCGCTGACATTATCTGCGTGGTTCAGTGTAAGCGGGTCGGCTGGGAGGTACGGCCTGCCACAACAGGGCATAAAAGAGGGGCAGCGATAGCTTGCCCGGCCGACTCGGAGAAATGGTCACGCTGTTTCAGTCTCGCGCACAGCGTTGAATGCATTGCGCCATGTCCAGCTTCACTACCACGCTGTTCTTTGAGTCAGATGTGGCCGCAACTGACGTGAAGCATGAACAGCAGCTCGCCAGGCCTCCCGGTGTTCCATATCCCAATTGGAATGGGGCGCAGCTCCTGGCCCAGCTGTGAGGCGGCTGAGTGGTTTATAAGGCTACTTTGGTAGCCAGTCGTCGGTAAACGTGGGGAGCCCAACAGCGATAGGTCGAATACCACGATCTGTTTTCCGTAGTGCTGTGAGGGAGGCTCCGAAGAAGGCTGTTAGACGTGCTGATGAATGGTAAATTTCCGCCTCTCAGTGCTAAGTTCACCAGACTGGTGAGCGCCTTGGTCAGCCGCGGTCCGGCCTGCTCCCGCGGACCTACTAGTCAGGTCTTTAAGATGGGCTGGTTCTTTCAGCCATCTAGCCCTGGCACTGGAGCCGTTATTAAGGAGGCAAATGGCTGATGTTATGTGGCCTCAGTTGCCATGTAGGGTTGGGTGTCCTTCGTCTGGGGCGGGCGGAAGTCTCAGATCAGAATGGAGCTGGCGGGTGTTTTTGTTTAAGTTTTTCGACCACATCGTCAGATATTCAGGCGATCCTCGTCCATTTGAAGGCAAAAAGCCGTAGCGCCCGCCCCGAACGTCTCCCGTCTGCCAGTTTGAAGTGAAAACCGTTCTTTTTAAGGTGGTCGATGCCTTGGATTGGTCTTTGGCCATGCAGGTCTTTGCCACGGGCAGGGCACTTCATACTATGGATGCAATATCGTCCGGCATCCTGAGACGCCCATGTTACATGGCTATCTGCCGCTTAATCTTGGTAAGTTCAGATGATCTCGAATCACTTTCTTTGACGTCTCTGCCCGGAACAGCCAATGCAATGCGCGGAAATTGGAACAGTTTTGTCATCGCCTCTTTCGTTTTCTCCACTACTGCTGTTTCAATTAACAGCGTAAGGGCATCAGCTGCTGCTATCCTGGTTCCCCTTGGGATTCTTTGGACTACTTGTCGGGTCTGACTTCAGAGTTTGCGAGAGGTCTGCCAAATCGCTGCGTTGTCTCAGATGAAGTGCGGAGCGGCGACTGGGACGAAGGATCTGATGTGACGTCTTGGATGATTGCCTCATATATTTTGCTGCAGTTCGGGCACCACCAGGGGAGTCCCAATGCTCTGCTTTGCACCCTTTTAAGGCGGAACACATGTCAAGTTTGCATTGACTTAAAAGACATACTACACTTGATGCTTCTCTTTTTGCTGTTGTCTGCATAATCGTTTTCCCGTCAGACTACGGTGCATGCTGGGTCCGGCAACTCCGGCGACTCCGGCGACTCCGGGTCCGGCAACTCCGGCGACTCCGGCGAGGACCGTTTTTTAATGGTAGATAGCTAACCTGAACGGATAATCGCCGCAAGATTCAAGGACTGCACCGATAGACACAACATTGGAAAACATGAGCAACTATCGATAGCAACAATGATAATATATGCCGGTCGGGTTGCCGCCGATTGTTCTTTAGCGAAACATGTTACGTCTTACGACCAGAAATATGTTTAAACAGAGAGCGGAAAAACATAAATTTCGAATGAAATATTTGAACGGCAAGCGTAACTTGGCTTCAAAGTCACACCTCCAGCTCGGGAACTAGCAACAGCAGCATCCCTCCCTCCCACCATACAACACACCGTGCTGAAGGTTACGTCACTAAACGTCTGCACACGAGCCTCACAAAGCCGCAGTAATGGTCTGCAGTAGTGCAGCTACCCCGCAACGCCGTCATGATCCCGGCTCGGGAAACCGTTTATATCAAAGTCCCGACTGCGGCTGGTGCTGGGGATTGGCTTGTGATCCGCCTGCTAAGCCTGTCCGTCCACCCGTCTCCTAAGCATAAGCACTGGACGGTCAGATTGCAGGATTGGAGAGGAGGCAAGCAGCCTTCGGCCAGACTTTGCCGGGATTGCCCAAGATGATGTGTGGGCAATACGGCGGCTAAAGTCTACCCACCCACCGCACCATGTCTTAATTATAAAAGGAGCTATTCAATCGCGAATGTTCAATCGAATCGCCAATGTTCGTCACCAGTCTGCAAAGATAGATCGGTGGAGAATGTGGAGATAAAACTGGATCAGTTCATCACCGCGAGCTGAGCCCTGCAGAGGAGTAAACCACCGCCGCCGCCGCCCCGCGCCAGGCTGGTACCGCTACCGCAACTTAGTACAATAGTACAGACATGTCAACAGCCGGAGGGACGGAGGGAAGGTAGAAAGTGGGAGGGATGAAACGAAGGTACTCATCAGCAGGGACGGAGGTCGGAGGTAAGGGTAGAAGGTGGACGGATGAAGCGAAGGCACACAGCAGGAGGGACAGATGAAGGACAAGACATAACAAGAAGGACGAATGGAGAGTACAGCATGACAATCAGCAGGAGGGACGAAGCGAGGTCCAGCGCAGTCAGGCCGGTCCGGTCATGACCTTGACACGTCCACCAGCACCTCATCAGCTCCTCCCCCTCCACTCATGACGTCACGTCATCTCCCTCGCCTGTTCCCGGTACCGAGTCCCCGCGGTAATTTCCCGAGGAGCTGCGGTTCTGTCCGTCACGACCCAGCAGTGTGGTTAACAGAGAGCTGCGGTTGTAACCGTGATGGACAGCTATGGCTCTGACCGCGACAGTCCAACTCTGGTCATTACTGCTCCGACCCAGCAGCGTGGGGACTGTAGCCACTGTAGCCACTGTAGCCACTGTAGCCACTGTAGCCACTGTAGCCACTGTAACCACCGCAGCCACTGTAGCCACCGTAGCCACCGTAGCCCCCAAGACCACCGTAGCCCCCGCGGCAGATCCGGTACCAGAGACATCCGAGCCCAGCGCCCCCCTCGGTCGGCGCGGCCCTTGCGGTGGCGCCAGAGTTGCGGGACTGACAGCCTCCGCCGGCAGCTCCGACTCGGTCCGGCCGGAGCTCGATGACTCAGTCACAGTCGGCGGGTGGCAGCAGGATGTCGGCTTACCGAGCTGTGAAAAATCACCGCGACAAAGCCGTGTCTCCTGTGACCCGAGGAGCAGGCAGGCTTGGCAAAGTCTCAGCCGCTTCTGCTTAATCTAAGGACCGGTCGCAGCCCGCCGATCCAGTGTTTATAAAGTGTACCTGAAGCGGCTGTCAAGGTTCTACACCATGCCCCGGACTGACACGTTTCTGTCTTGTACCCGGGTGAAACAACAGGCCCTTACTAACAAGGTCCTGCCCTGTACCGCAGGTGTACCACCACTGTCTGTAGCCTGTACCCCCGCTCCGGACTGATGCGGTACCCTCCTGTACTGCAGGTGACCACCATGTCTGCTAGCCTGTCACCCCCGCTCCGGACTGATACAGTACCCTCCTGTACTGCAGGTGTACCACCACTGTCTGTAGCCTGTACCCCCGCTCCGGACTGATACAGTACCCTCCTGTACTGCAGGATGCTACCACCAGCTGTCTGTTAGCCGTACCCCGATACAGAGAACTCCCGATGCGGAACCCTCCTGTACCGAGGCTGTACCACCACTGTCTGTAGCCTGTACCCCGCCTTCGGACTGATACAGTACCCCCGTGTTACTGCAGGTGCTACCACCACTTCTGTAGCCTGTACCCCCCGACTCCGGACTGATGCGGTACCCTCCTGCTACCGCAGGTGGTACCACCACTGTCTGTAGCTGTACCCCCGCCCCGACTGATACGGTACCCTCCCTGTACTGCAGGTGTACCACCACTGTCTGTTAGCCTGTACCCCGCCCCGGACTTTTGACTGCGCGCTACCCTCCTGTACTTCAGGTGTACCACCACTGGTCTGTAGCCTGTACCCCCGCTCCGGACTGATGCGGTACCCTCCTGTACTGCAGGTGTACCACCACTGCCTGTACGGCGTCAGGCAGGACTTCATCTGCGCCAACTACACCGGCTTCGACATGCGCACCTTCATCTGCCAGTTCATCAACCTGGTCGACTGCGAAAATTCGGACTCGTATACTTACAGGTCAGCGGGGGCATTTGTAGAAGCCAAGAGGCGATTCAGGCAGTTAACTACGATCGCATGCGGAAAAATCCGTGTTAAAGCGATACTGAGTGTGTGCTTTCACGACGCGATCAGCGTCGTGACGCACCGCAACGTGTCGCGACGAATCGAGAAGCGTGACAGCCGTACTTCAGACCCGCCGTGACGGATCGGAACGCAACGCAACGCATGAAAAACGCACCCGTGTGGGTAGAGCCTTAAGTGTGCTTTGATCGCGATTTTTTTTTTAAAACGTATCCCGTTTTTTCAAACGTATCACGTTATCAGCCAAAACTTGTGGTACGGTGGGTAGGGCCCGGTAGAGCGCTGGGCTGGTGATCAGAAGGTCCCAGGTTCGAGTCTCTCTACTCCCTGGACCACAACCAATACGGAAGTCGTGTCCGAAGGTCGCATACGGAAGTCGTGTCCGAATTCCTCAATAATGGCAAGAGCTGTTGGGCGAAAGCCCAAATTATGTATTTATGACTGAATTTATTAGCCAGGGGAACGAATCAGCACGCTGTAAAATTTGTTACGACTCATAATCCCGACTCTCTCTCTCGTCTCCAGGAACGAGCCTCTGTACAAATTCACCACGACCGAGGCACCACGGAAGAAACGACCGTTCCAGGACCGGCGGCGCCGTCCGCCGGCCGCCGTCGAGGACGATTACTACTACGACGTGGACGCCAGCGACGATTACTACTACGATTACTACTACGATGATTTAACTACTACAACAACCACGACGACCACCACGACGACGACGCCGCGTCGCCCGCTGCGTCGGCGGCGCCCGGGCGGGGGCGGGGGCGGCCGGCGGCGGCGGCCGGGCGGCAGGAGACGCGCAGGAGATCGGCGGCGGCCCGGCCGACGCAGGCCGGGCGCCCGTCGGCCGACCAAACGGCGTCCCACACAGTCCGCACTGGATTATCCCGATAACGCTGCTTACCCTGACTATGCCGACTTCAGAGCGTCGGTAGACGCCGCGCCCGCCGCCGAGAGGACAAAGTCTACGCAGCAGGTGGACTACCCGGATTTCGGGGAGAGACCAGCAGCTCGGGGCGCAGCCCGCCCCGCCTCACCGGACACAGCAGGACGTACCAAACCAGGACGTACCAAACAGGACGTACCAGGACGTACCAAACCCGCGCAGCAGCAGCAGGCAGACGTGCTGGAGTTCGGGGGGAGACCTGCGGTACGGCCGCCGTCCCGCCTCGCCCCCGTCACACCCACGGCCGAGGGGACCAAAGCCACGCAGCAGCAGGAAGAGGCAGACTTGCCAGAGTTCGGTGACAGGACGGCGGCACGCGCTCCGCTTCGCTCCTCCTCCGCCAAGCGGACTAAACCAACCCCGACCTCGGCCGACTACCCCGACTACGACTACGACTACGACTTCACCGCGGCGCCATCGCGGCAGGCTTCCCGCAGTCGACCGCGGCCCCGGCCGGTGCCGCAGACGGCAGAGCGGCCCAGTGGAGGACAGGGCGGAGAGCCGGCCCGCCGAGGAGCCGCCCCACCGCGCCGCTCCCGTCCACCGCCCCCGCCCCCGCCCCCGCCACAGTATGACGACTACATAGCGACGCAGGCGGTGGCGGCGACAGAGCCGGTGTCTGTGGTGGAGCAGCCGCCAGTCTATTATGAAGAGGAGATCGTCCCCTCTGCCAGACCGGCAGTGTCAAAGGTAATGGTGAGGCAGCGACGGCGACAGCTCCTCAGAAGTAGGAAGTGGGCTTAGAAAGTAGTCTGCTGCAACCTGATGAGGTATAGGATAAAAACTTTGCGTTGTATGTTTCGCGGTCTTGTTATTAACTCCACAGGAGATGTGTGTCCACGTCTCGTCAAGATCACGGGAGTGTTTCCCTGACTACTCGTCGTGAAGAGGAAAGCTGTTACAGTAAGGATATAATCTGCATACCTAAATACTTCATAGGGACGTGACGGGACATGTTGGCAATAATCAACAACAATTTGCGATAGTCTAGTATAATTAGTGGCTCATTGACATGCCAGCAAATGATAAATTATCGTTCAATGGGTGTTCCAACGCCATTTCCAGAACGTCGCAGGTATGCTGTCACGATCCGTACTTAGTGTTCACCGCTTAGCTCTCACCGCCATTTCTCTGTGTGCTACAGATTCGCATTCCGATTCGTCGACAGCGACCCAGAGCGACCCCTGCCGCTCCGCCGCCAGAGCCGCGCCGGGCTCCTACCAGCGCCGCGCCGCCGCCGCCCCTGCCCCCGCAGCGTCGGACACCCACCACCCCCGCACCGCCACCACCACCACCGGCACCACCGGCCCTCCGCCTCCAACTACCAGACGTCGAGAACTCCGAGAACGAAGTGGTGCCTGACCGCGAGCTGGACCGCAGCAGTGACGGAGACCGGGTCCGAGGCCGTCCCTCGCAGCGGCTCTCCGCCGCCGGCCGCCGCGGCGCCGCCTCCCTCGTCAGCCGTGTCCGCACGCTGCCGCGGCCCACCAACACTCCGAAGCCGAGGGAGTCGGCCCGGCAGCGGCTGCTGGGGGCCCGGCGACCGCAGCGGCGGCGCCGCCGGCCCGTCTTCGAGGACCTCGAGTACGACTATGACGCTCCAGTGGCGAGGACGAGGCGCGGAGGTCAGCCGCAGCGCCGGGACAGAACGTAAGAGGGCGGCGTGACGCGGCGCGTGCAGTGCGCGCGGCGAAATGTGTACAATCTGTGTGAGCGGCGGAGTGTGTGTGCGTCAGTTGGAAGGGTGAGTGGAGATGTATGTGCGTGTGCTGCGTGCGTGTAGGAGAGGATGCTCTTCGCGGAGCGTTTGTTTAGTGTCCTCGAGTGAGAGTGGCCTCAGTGGTGCCGAGTGGTGCCGAGTGGTGCGGAGTGGTGCCGAGTGGTGCGGTGGTGCGGAGTGGTGCCGAGTGGTGCGGAGTGGTGATAGTGGTGATAGTGGTGCGGAGTGGTGCGGAATGGTGCTTGTGAGCGCGGTGCCGACGACATGGACGTCTAGTGGCCGCGAGGCTGGTGGCCGCCGATGAGGAGTGAGAAGTCCTGACGGGCCCCACGGCGGTCATGTCGCCGCCACGGAGCGTCCCTCGCCGCTGGACATGTGACGTCATACCGCATGACGTCACTGCGGTACAAATGCGCTCCGCTCGTGTGCGGAGATGCAGTGGCCTCGAGGCCGCCATAAAAGGCGCCGGAGATTAGCTGCAGCGGTCCGAGAGGTCCGGGGACGGAGCGGAGACACCGGGCATATGGCCGGTGTGACGAGCCGGAGTTGTGTGGTGAAGTTAAAATATAGACACGACTGTGAATATTCAGAGAGTTCAGACGCTCTACCACTGGCGTGCAGACCAAATAAGCGTAGTTCCAAAGTGCGCCACGCGGGCAGCGAGACACTGATTTCGGCGGTGGAGTGTTGTTGTGTGCGGTTTGTTCTGCAGCTCCGTACAATCCCGCCCGGTCTGTGTTGTGGTCAGACGATAGCCTGGCGAAGAGAGCCAATCATGATGTATTGAGACGTCTCACCACGTTCTCCGAACACTCGCCGGTCGGCTCGACCGGCCGGTAATCTCCCGACCCGGACGCGTCGGGCCGTGTGTCAGAGATTGCTGCTGTGGACTGCTCACTCGGCCTCGCTCGCTCGCGCCGTGCCTCAGTGTGCTGTTAACATGTGCCTTCAACGTCGTCCAATACACGCCGACTCAGCGCCGGCTGTCAACAAGACGAGCCAGGCGTCACCGACCATCGCCCGGCCCGGCGGCATCCGACCTGACCATGTACAAACACGTTAATCTCACCGCCGGGGCGTGTCACGGGCTGCAGGTTCGCTTTGAAGACGCCTCTGCTGACGCGCGTCGCGCACTGCCCGGCCCGACCGGCCGGCAGATCGGTCTTCTATCACAGATCACTGCCGCAGTTGGGCTGACAGCGAGTTCTCGGCCTTGAAAAACACGCGCGCACTCGCATACCCTGGCAGCAGCCCGCCGCCGTCGGCTCGTACACAGGCGGCGAACCAGCCGCGGCACTGAACAGCGCCGCCCAGCGGCGGCGGGCGGAAGCAAAAGTTCTCACGTCGTCCGCCAGATGCCTCAGCGCTTGTCGGCGTCCGTCATGGATTCGACCACGTCAACGTGCGTGATGGGGAAGTGTCCGACCTTGCCGTTCAGCTCGCCCTCCCACTGGCCGTTAATGTTCATCTTGGTCACCTTGATGGTGTCGCCCACCTCCAGAGTCAGAGCCGTCCTGTCGAAGGCGTTCGGGATCCGCGACTGGTTGACGCGTGCGAACACGGGCGCGTTGTTGCGCTGTAAGCGAACAGACACTGTCAGCAGGGACACAGCCGGGAGTGTGACCGATCCACGGCAGGGGTCTGCGGCGGCACATAATGGCGCGACGGTAACACAGTCTTGGGTGCATATCACGCTACAAGATACTAGGATAAGACGAGCAAAGAGAACATAAGACAGGATTGCCTCGGCACCGGGGAAGGGGGCGAGGGATCATGTTGCATCATTAGCTTTTCTGAAACTTATTGTCAGTCCGCGCGCTGCACCATGTCAACACTCACGTGTCATAACTATGGATTCACAAGCTGGCTCATCTATTCTTCACGAACGAATGCTACAGTTCTAATCGGCGCCATACAAGCTACGTAACGTACTTAATCCCAAGTCATTAGACTTCAGAGAACCGCCCTGATAATACCATTTCATATCTGATAGGTGCAGGATTGTGATAGTAATAAGCAGCGATGTTCATTGCTGACAATGAACATCGCTGCTTAGTCAATTATTAGCTTGTGTGAAATCCCAGCTGGTTTGACGATACAAGTTGCTTCTTCTGACTACGCTCATACTTTATTCAAAACTCATTGCTGTTATTCAGGGCACTGACTGAACATACCGTTAACCCCACCCGTTACGTTTAGCCTTACATCAGCAGCTGTGCGGGCTCGGGACTCACCTGCGCCTGCAGTTTGGGTTTCGGTGGACACACCGTTAACCCCACCCGTTACGTTTAGCCTTACATCAGCACTCAGCAGCTGTGCGGGCTCGTGACTCACCTGCGCCTGCAGTTTGGGTTTCGGTGGACTACCGTTGACTCCCGCGGAGTGTGAGTCAGAGTCATCCAGCTGTAACAACAGAGTCGGAGTCACCAACGGAGTCACCCGATATGGGGGCACGAGTCAGTCAACGCTCAAAGTCGTCATGCCAACCACCAAAGTCGGCGACATGCAGGCGGGGCAGGCGGGCAGGCGGGCAGGCGGGCAGGCGGGCAGGCGGGCAGGCGGGCAGGCGGGCAGGCCCACGCTAAGCCATCGCATCAGACAAACTGCTATCAGGGTTGGAAAAAAAATGCAGAAGAATGGCTTTTATTGAGTTAAGCCGGTTTAAACCGGCTTAAATCGATATAAGCCGGCTTAAACTGAGCATCAATTTAAAAAACACTGAGGTCAGAATATGTCGTAGACAGTCAACACATGTAATTTATGTATTAATGTACAATGTATGACAACATCTTATTTTCATACAAATTCATTTCATACAAACTCATTACGAGCGAGCGCGAAGCGCGGAGCGAGTCCTCATTAACGAGCGAGCGCGAAACGCGGAGCGAGTCTCATTGAATAACCGGATTTTTCTCACAATAAGCGCCGACCCGGCCAGGCCAGACCGCGGGAGACGCGGTCCAGCAAGCTATATCTTTTGAACCCGCATCCCATTGGCGAGCGGTCTTCGCCATATGATAGCAGCCCATCATATGACATTATGAATTATTGACATTTTGTTCTCATGTGAATGGGTCAAGCAACGGCGCGTGACACGCCGGGGGGGGGGGGCGTCAGGGGTCAGAAAGTATTATCCTGCTGTAGCTGAGAAAGTCAGCTGGACCTAATAAAACTAAAATTTGGTGTGAGGCGGAGACCAACACTGGCAATTGTTGCAGCAGGTAAACTCGGTCACACTGCCACGTGCGCCCGTGCACCCCTGTTCGTCCACGAAAATAACCTGCAAAACATGTGCAATACCGGCCCTAATATCTCGGCAACCAAAAGTCGCAAAGACACGGGTCAAACACAGATGCGTAGAGAAACGATCCGCCCGGCGTAATGCACTTGTGTCGATCAGCGGCGAGCGTGGTACGTCAAAGTTTACTGGCTATGAACAAGCGCCAAATTCATAGTTTTATGACGTCTTCACAATTTTAAAATCAGTGCTTCAGCACCTATGGGAACGGGGAAGCGATGAAACAAATACCAATTTTGTAGATCCAATCGTACCGTCTAACATGGCAGCAAAAATTGAGGCTTTAATGCAGTATTTTCGCTGTTAAATATCTGCTGTAAGTATTTTATTAACGAGTTCTAAAACATTTCCGTTTATTACACCCGAGCCGTAGCTTTCAAAACCAAGGGGTAACGAAAAAATGATGCAGCTGTAAGCGCATCAAATCCATCTAATACCCACACCAAAATGCATTTTTGCAACACAACATGAAGTTATAATTGCAAATTTAAAAAATAACGTTCAAACCTATTTAAGTTCAAAGTATCACGATATAGTTCGGATGCTATTTGCCGACGGCAAAACACACCTAAGCGAAATAATCAAATCATGCTTTGCACAAGACGCACCTCCTCTATTTTTACTTAACGACGAACTTATCTATTTGACTTTTAATATTTGAAACTCAGTAATTAACAAAGGTTATAATAAATATTTATGCTAATCGCTATGCTGTTCATTACAAGTATTTCGTCATATCATTGAAGACGAACCTCCGTTGGACGGGTGATAAATTGACGCGGATTTATTCGGACTCGCTCGTCCTTCGCCGTTTAAGGCGTCTTACTGGTTCAATAACACTGTATATAATCACAAATTTAGGTTATTGACTATGGTTTCAATCAGAAAGCTTTCGATACATAGAAGTGTGTGCAGAACTAAAGATGTTACTCATTTTACTCATTTGGTCACAAGAGCTAGCAAAAACATTAAACAAGACATGTGTTTTGTTTATTTCGATTTCGCACAAGTAGAGAACTGACTATTAACTTATGCTGTGATGACGAGGATGACGGTAAATTTAGCTAGGAAGCTGATAATTTAGTTTGTGATTGCCGCATCTGATAACCAGAAAAAATAAAAATAAAATGTATTAACATGGTTTAATGCATGAGTGGCATTAACGATTCAGTTTATGAAAGAGCCGGAGGCGAGTTCATAAACTGAATCTTGAATGCCACGAGTGCATAAAACGATCGATTTAGTGCATGGCCGTTCCGCGCTTTTTCAATAGTTCAATGCAGGGGCATTGCAGCTTGTTCAAGAGTGCAATGCCAAAGTCATTGGCCTGAGACCTAGCAGTGTATTATCACTTTTGGGAATGTATTAACACTCCAATTAATATACGGCTAAAATTCAGCATATAGTCAATGGAAAACAGTCATCGGCCATCCACTAAGATTGTTTAATTTCCTTAAAATGTATTAATATTTGAGAAATGTTGTTTCTGTCAGATTTATTATTGGTGGACGTAAAGCAAACAATATTTTTAACTTGATTTGAACTTGATTTGAACTTTACAAATTGATCATTGAATTAAATAATTGACTAATTACCCAATGTGATCATGTAAAAACTAAAAATGGTATTTGATTTTACGGCAAGCTAACGTAAGTGGCTTTTATTATTCTTACATAATAAAAGCCACTTCATAAAAAACAGGGTGGCTTAAACTAATTTATGCCAGCCGGTTTAAACCATAGTTTAAACTGGTTTAAACCAGGCCCTGGCATAAATTTCCCCACCCTGGTAAGCATCCGCTAATCTTAAAGGTAGGTAGAGGACTGAAAGGAGAAAAACAAAACGCCTCCTAGGAATGAACGCGTTTGTTGGGTGTCGTGTGTACAGTAGTGCAAACATGCAGTAATAAACATGTAGTTGTATCGTTGATTTAGCAACGCTTATCTAGGAGTTTAAGCTAAGGTATCAGTGAGACATAACGTCGGCAGCATAGGACGCGACTCCGACAGTTATCGTCCGAAACTCCGAGAGAAGCAGACGGAGCGAATAGTATCATCTGAGGTCTTAAGATGACCTGGTGGTGATTCAATCCGCTATATCTCTGATATCATCGGCAGTCAGCTGGCTTCCTTGCACGACCCTGCATCCTTGCAAGGCACCACTCCCCTCCCACCTCCCGTGATATTCGATAGCCTAACACTTAACCCTTGCACTCCAAGCAACTCTGGACCTTCAACACGTGTCAAGAACTACCCTCCGTGAGAACTCTCTCACCCCCCCCCCCATCTCACCAAGTGGGCGGGTCGGTGCATCAGAGGGGGCGGACGTACAGTGGGGGGCGGGGGCGGTCGGTGGGGGCGGGGGCGGTGGCGGACGGGGCGACAGTCTGCAGAGTCGGTGCCGACAGTCTATACTTAGTCTGCACCGGTCGGCCGGCCGGCTGGGTCGGACTCGGCACCAGCAGTGGCCAGCTGGACGTCGCCAGACGGAGAGAAATAGAGAGGCCAGAAAACGGGCCCAGAGTCGGCAGCCGGCCAGCGACTGCCCCACCAGGGACCGCCCCATCTCGCCCTCTCCTGTCCCACTCTGTCCCACCGTCACGACACGTCACGTCACACCGCATCACATCACATCACACCGTCCAGTGTGATGTGTCCTGCTCTGTCCCGGCTCTGTCCTGCCCCGCTCTGCCCTGCCCTGCTCTGCCCTGCTCTGCCCTGCTCTGCCCTAGCTCTGCCCTGCCCTGGCTCTGCCCTGCTCTGCCCTGCTCTTGCCCTTGCTCTGCCCTGCTCTGCCCTGCTCTGCCCTGGCTCTTTGCCCTGCTCTTGCCCTGCCTCTGCCCTGCCCTGCTCTGCCCTGCTCTGCCCTGCTCTTTTGCCCCTGCTCTGCCCGCCCCGCTCTGTCCCCGCTTGTCCCCGCTCCTGTTCCCGCTCTGTCCGCTCTGTCCCGCTCTGTTCCCGCTCTGTCCCGCTTTCTGTCCCGCTCTGGTCCCGTCTGGTTCCCGCTCTGTCCGCCGCTCTGTCCCTCTCTGGTCCCGGCTTGCCCTGCTCTGCCCTGACTTGCCCTGCTCTGCCCTGCTCTGCCCTGCTCTGCCCTGCCCTGCCCTGCCCATGCCCTGCTCATGCCCTCTCTGCTCTGCCCTCTTCTGCCCTCTGCTCTGCCCTGCTCTGCCCTGCTCTTGCCCTGCTTGCCCTGCTCTCCCTGCTCTGCCCCTGCTCTGGCCCTGCTCTGCCCTGCTACTGCCCTGCTCATGCCCTTGCTCTGCCCTGCTCTGCCCTTGCTCTGCCTGCCTCTGCCCTGCCCTGCTCTGCCCTGCTCTGCCCTGCTCTGCCCCTGCTCTGCCCTGCCTCTGCCCTGCCCTGCTCTGATCCCCTCTGTTCCCGCTCTGTCCCGCTTTCTGTTACCCCGCTCTGTCCCGGCTCTGTCCCGGCCATGTCGCCGGCTCTTGTCCGCCCCGCTTCTGCTCTTCCCTGCTCTGCTCTGCTTCTGCCCCGCTCTGTCCCGCTCGCCCCGCTCTGTCTGCCTCTGTCCTGCTCTGCCCTGCTCTGCCCTGGCTCTGCCCTGCTCTCCCTGCTCTGCCCTGCTCTGCCCTGCTCTGCCCTGCTCTGCCCTGCTTCTGCCCATGCTCTGCCTTGCTCTGCCCTGCTCTGCTCTGCCCTGCTACTTGGCCCTGCCTCTGCCCTGCTCTGCCCTGCTTGCCCTTGCTCTGCCCTGCTCTGCCCTGGCTCTTGCCCTGCTCTGCCCTGCTTGCCCTGTCTGCCCTGCTCTCCTGGCTCTTGCCCTGGCTCTGCCCTGCTCTGCCCTGCCCTGCTTCTGCCCATTGTCTGCCCTGCTCTGCCCCTGCCCTGCTCTGCCCGCTCTGCCCTTCGCTCTGCCCTGCCCTGCTCTTGCCCTGCTCTTCCCTGCTCTGCCCTGCTCTGCCCTGCTCTTGCCCTGCTCTGCCCTGCTTTGCCCTGCTCTGCCTGCTCTGTTCCCGCTCTGTCCCGCTCTGTACCGGCTCTGTCCCGGCTCTGTCCCGGCTCTGTCCCGCTCTACCCTGCCCCGCTCTGCCCTGCTCTACTCTGCCCTGCTCTGTCCAGCTCTGTTCAGCTCTGTCCTGCTCTGTCCCGCCCCGCCCTTTACGCCCACATTAGCAGACCTGGCACAAGCTATCCATCGAAAAACAAGCTTCCCACGTCCCACGTTATCAGACACCAAGTTCCCTGATTTCCTGTACAGTCACGTGCATATATTCTGTCCACTTCATCGACAACACCCGATGTCGATGCGCCCGGCGAATAAATCCTTCGGGAAAACGGCTAGTGTCCCTTCAGGACACTATTCGAACAAACCCTAAATTTCTTTGGGTCGATGTTTGTTTTCGTCTGCCGGAAGCTAGCTTTGAAAGTATACTTAAAAAGCCTTGCATAAGCGCTCCCGTTTAATTCAATGTCAACATTATCCATCGGTGCTGTCTGTCGGTGCTGCACGCAATGAAATCTAATGAAACTGTTTATGCCCTCACCCCTGATACCGAGGGCGAGGACTATAGCAATTGTGTTGGATTCCACTGCGTGCAGCACCGACAGACAGAGACAGAGGTGGTATTGTTGAAGTGGACAGAATATATGTACGTGACTGTACATGTTCATTTCACTGTGCCTTGCATCTTAGCACAAGAGCAACATCAGTTCGAATATGGCGTCTGTGAACATAGCATGTCCCGCCCCAGACAAGCACAGATATGTATTTTCCTCCCTAGTGTCTAGAGCCCTATTCTCGTCCAATGATCTCAGGACTCGCTGACATAAAAACTAGTAGATATACGATAAAATACGTAACATTAATAGCCCTGAATTTCGGCTCAGACTTTCCGGAGCCAATCAGCGACGGTATATCTGACCGACGACGGCCTGGTCCCAGAACGCACCTTTTGTACGTAGGGGACGGGTATAGAGCCTTTGTCGCCGACAGCGTTCCTGGCGGTCCACCACTGTTCCTCGTCTTTAGAGACCACTGTCATCACGTCACCCTTCTTGAACGGCAGATCTTCGTCATCCTGCAGAAACGAACGCAGTGTCAAACATGCAGATTGCAGAGCCAACTGTATCGGCCTCTGATCTAAGAACACGTTGTCTTCTCGAGAAAAGGCTTTCACACGGAGAATTACACTGCAGGAAACTAGGGCCTAGTTTCTGTACGTGTTGTTTAGTAGGTGTGCAAGGCATACACCACATACTTTAATTTCACTTCGTGAGGCATATCCGCTGCATGCAACGGCTATTACATGACTCGAGTCAAAAACACGCTACAATAGTTGGGTTTGGGTGACGCAACACTCTACATCACGCACATACACAACACAGAGCACACAGCACAAAGCGCAGCACAATATCTCGTAAACGAGTGCAGTGAGTCATAAGAATAGGTCTCACACTCACGCTCCATCAGGTACTCTTTGAGCTCACGTATAAAACTAGTGTATACATTCTTCACATTCTACAAATACATTCTTTAATATGAATGTTTATGACATAAAATGATGGTGGTACCTAATCGTCGTGGTGTCCTATACGGAGACACATTCCGTACAACATACGGTAGCACAAAATTACACGGCGATTCACGCACATCGCAATGCACGGCAGGACAATCGGCGTGAAGCACGGCAGCTCATTCTACCGCCAATCACATCGCGCTGTGTGCCTAACACGTCTGTCACATTGGTGCCAATGGGAGTCGGCGACCCCCCCCAGTCCGGAGACCGGGGTGTGTGTTTGACAGTCGGCAATACAACACTGGGAATAGTGGCCGGTCGCTGAGAGACGACAACCCAAGGTCAACCCGGTCCGAGCGGCGGTGGCGGCGGAGATGGCGGCAGAGATGGCGGCGGAGATGACGGCGGGGATGGCGGCGGAGATGGCGGCGAAGGTAGCGGTGGGGGCAGCGGAGAGTGGAGAAAAGGCTCCTACCATAAAATGGTGAGACGGTGGGGTGAAGAGAGACAAGTAATAATTCAACCTAGCTCATTTGTGAAAAGAATGAGAAAAGTAAAACTACTTCTTGGTGATAGGAAATTAAAAATTATTTAGTGGTGGAATCAGAAATACAATTTAACCCTCAAAGTTTTCAAAGTTTTAACAAATGGTTTGTGCAAAACGCTTGAGTCCCACTTCACCCCATTTAATGATACTCTACTCTCCGCTCCTACGGTACCCGGTTAAACGGTACTCTACTACACACGGAGTCATACGAAACGTCGCTTAAATCGAGCCAAAGAGATGCCACGCAACCGACTCTTATCGGGACTGCCTCTTCCGACCTGAATCGTGTCCCACTGCTCCCAACCCAACACTATCAGAACCTAGCTGTCCTGGCGGCGGTCCAGCCCTCGGCCGTCGCGGACGGGCCGTCACGATCGGGCCGACACCGACACTGGACGACGGAACAATAGTCGCCCGCCGCGGCTGGTCCGCTGCTGGGCCGGCCACATGCCAGCACGCGACGCAGGCCGCTGTCATCGGCAGCTCACCACAATGCTGGAGTCACTCGGCCGGAACGAGTTGGAACGCTGCCAGCTTTCGGGAGGTGCGCGTCCGACTGACGGCAGTTTGAGCTCGGCTGGCGTTGCGGCTTGGAATATCGCCGATCATAGCGATATCATGAAACTCGCACTTAATCTGTAGTCGCGGAAAGTGGAGGTGATAGCATAGGTGAGGAAAGTAAGGGCGCCAAAAGTGGAGGTGATTATGGCTGGGCAAAACTAGGATTTCCTGTAGAGTGGCAGTGTGCCACATAACTAGCAATAGGGGTCGGAGGGACTCGTCAGCCTGCATTATGGCCTGATTATGGCATGCACTGTAACTATGTCGAAGTGTACTTATGTTCAACTGTACTTGTGTACATGTGTCGTAACAATGTCGAAGTGTACTTTTTAAGTTCCCTCACCCCGACGGGGTCGTGAAAAAATCCATTCAATTAATGTACCCGATTAATTATGCATCATTCCTTCGTATCCTCTTAAGCCCGGTGCCACTCACCCGGCCGTCGAAGTCGTACTTGGCGACGACTCGCTCGACCCGTCTCGGCGCCGGCCGCACCAGCGGGGTGGTGTCCAGGTAGTGCAGTTTGTAGAAGCTGAGCAGGCCGGCCAGGTCGGAGAACATCTGGTCTCCGATCCGGAACCGCACCTGCCGCGTGACGAGAGGGGGACGGGGGACGGCAGGGGAGTTAGAGACAGCCGTCAGACAACTGGCGCCACGATCTAAGTTCAAGGAACAAATTGTACGCCAGCCGCAGGACAAATTGTTTAACCCTCACCCTACGGGAGCTTTTCTCACCTTGGTCCTACGGGGGTCCTAAGACGACCACCTTGTTTTGTCCATAGACTAATTTTGTCTCAGAAATACAAACAAAAAATGTTCGTACCTGGCCCAAGAAAGAAAGAAAAAATATTTACAAAATGACGTCATGAATTTCTTACACTTAGGGATCTCAGTCAAAATTAGAGATTCTGCTTTACAATTCTGTTTTGAATATTGTCCATATTCAGTTCTCTCACATATTTTTCGTTTAACATCTTTAAAATTTTGATTTTGCTGTGATTTTCCCCAAAAAATGCGTTTATTGGATTTGTCAATAACCTACAATTTTGCAACTCTGAGATTGCCTTCAAAAGAGAATGTCACTTTGTTTCTTTGCCTTTCCTTGTTTGCAATTTTCTGCAAAACTCTTTTTTCTACGATTTTTCCAACATTTATCGTTTTTCAACCAGCATGACGTCACTAAAACGTCCTTATCTCCCAAACTAGTTGACCAATTGAATGCAACTTTGACAGCATACGTATAATTGTTGTTAACTTAGCTACTGAAAATTTCAGCAAGATCGGCTGCATGTGTAAACAGTTATGCAATACAAACCTCAGGGGGGTCGTTTTAGGACCCCCGTAGGGCGAGGGGTTAATGCGTATATCAGTCATTTTTGCGTAATTTTTTATACGAGTTTCCACACAAACTATTTTCATCTATAACAATGTGTGCATATGTGATGTGGAAAATTGATGAATCGTCAGTCGTATATCCTGCACACAGCACAGATACGGTCTTGACTGAGTCATATATCCTGTACAGATATGGTATTGACTCAGTCCTATATCCAGTACATATTATTTGGTCGTGACTCAGTCGTATATCTTGTACAGATATGGTCTTGACGTCAGTCGGGGACCGAGACTCCCGGGTCGTATATTAAAAAGGTACCTTGCATCATTGCGCATGCATATATGGGAGACTGGGTTAAAGACTCAATTTTGTTTGTTTGTTTATTGTTTTTTGTTGTTGGAATAAACAAACAATCAAAACTGAGTCTTTAACCCAATCTCCCATATCTGAAGTACTTCCGTCTTTTGTAGAATATGTTTTTAGTGTACCAGGGTTATCTATGGCCCCGATGACGATGGCATCGGTGGCGGGGTTGTAACCTGAACACGCAAACACTTTTTTAAGGTTTTAAACGTCTCGGATACATTTACGAGAAAATACCAGTTTTCTTTCCCTAAATCACTGCAGAAAATTAGCATGTTGGAAGTTCGGAGGTTTCACCATACAATTGTACTGTCAATTTGTGCAGCATCACTTGCGCTGTCACGTTCCGGCCGTTGTTCGGAAAGTCAAGTCTCAGTCGATTTGTATGCTCGTCAGCCATTTGCACTTGTTTTCATTTACATCATTTATGAATAACAAAGACTCATCTCACGACCTGGAAATTTCCTCAAAGTATAAAGCACACTTGAAAAACCACCATTCAATAGAGAGAAAAAACATGTCATTCGATCTTATTTTAGTTATTTGATCCAAAAAAAAAAGAGCAAGATGACTCTCTCGCGCCGATAATCTGTCGGCCAACCATTTGAATAACCGTCCAACGCCAGCTGACCCCCCACCTGATCATCCTCGACGATTTTGTTGATGATGTAGTGCGAGACCTTGCTGTCCTCGCGGACGCAGAGCACGTAGTCGCCCTGGATGCTGGTCGAGTCTCGTACCAGGAACACACCACCCTCGCTCTCCGACAACAGCAGGTCATTGGCGTCCTGACGGGACATTGGTCCGAAGTACCAGCTGCCGTACAGACACGTGCCATAGTTACCACGATGATTTCAACGGTGGTAAACTGTCAGATTTTCATAAGGAACATTATGCAAAGCGGAAATTCAAGTTTACAAACCTGAAACCAATATAGAACATAGATAACTGTAGTAACTGTACTGTACTGTACTGATAACTAATACTGATACTGTACTGATAACTGTAGTAACTGTAGAGTGTAGATAATTGTAGTAACTACAGTTATCATGTATATATACAAAGTGTTCATGTCCCAAAGTGTATTTTGCAAGTGGCTAGAGACAGTTATTACATTGTAACTACATGCAGACTTTGACCAAAAAAGAAGTTGAGTGGGAAAGGTCATTGACACTCCATGCATAAGATATGGGTTGAATTGAATATTGCATAATAACATTAAGGTATGTTTTTTAATGGCCAAATTTTTTTTATGTTTATGTTTATATTTTAAATTTGTATGGCTGCCAGTGTCTCAAACTTTTATAACTATGAATAATCGTTACTTTCCCTGGTATGTGTGCAACAGACCCTCACTATATAATATATCAATTTGCAACATTTTGTGCTTAAAAAAGATGAAACTGGAAATGATCAAGTTATTACTGCAAGGTGGATTGTTTGCCACAAAATTGCATTGAAGTACTTAAATTGTAAATCCCCTGCAGGTGGTTGTACAGTGGATGGGTATCTGATGGGAGCAAACTCCAAAAGATAAGGACACAGTCAGAGCTGACAATGAACATGCAGTAGATTGATTTTGTACTTCCTCAATTATGAGTCATCCCATAGTAAGCATAAGTTAGTCATACCATTTTTCAGAAGCTAACCAGAATAGGTTAGGTTTAGTAGGTTCATACCATGAGTTCATTGAGACTACAAATTCTTGAAGCCTGGAGGAGAGATCAGTTGTTTTCCATCTTTATATTTTTGTTGTAATACTTTAAAACTTGAAACAATAGAATTCACACATGAAACTATCCTTTGCCTTTCAAGTCTCCTTGCATGACTACATGAAAATGAAAAAAGGAAATTGACAAGCAAAAGCCTAAACAATATTGAGTGCTTACCTGTCTTTGTCATCAGGATCAAATGTTGCAGTCATTTTTAGAACAGTTTATAAATGACCTGGAATATAAAACATTGTCAGCCCCATTGACCACAACTACAAAGCATGTATTGATGATTGTACCTACTAATTAAGACATGTGCATGATGCTCAAAAACAAAAACCATTTGAGTCCCAGGTCCGCATAAAAGATTGCCAAATAATTTACAAGATGTTAGAATGATACAAATATTATTCCTACCAATTAATATATGATCATTATTTTGTCATTAATTGAAAATCTAACAACTGAAACTGGTCTATCAATAGATGTTACACTTTTTAAATGTGATATTATCCCTATTCCCTATGTATTTTTGGTATGGGATCCAGCTTAACCAGAGGATATGCTAAACAAATACATCCTACATATCCATTTCAGTTACAGCTTTAACCTCTGTTTTTAAGCTTTAAATGCCATTATAACTTGCATCCTAATTGTGAATCAAACCAATAACAATTCAGATGAATAATAATTAGCCTGAATCACACATATTCATGCTAATACTCTTACAAATAAAATGTTATTACATTGCCCCTGAATAAACCCCAATTACAGCAGAAACAGCCTGATCAGCCTAAACAAACTCTACGTAATTTTGACCTTTTCAACCAGGCCATAACAAGGGGAATGACAGATATTTTGACATTTTTTACATCATTCCACAATCCACATCATAGCTAATGTCAGTCAAACTCAGCCCTAATGACTTTAAGGCCTGGGGTTGGGCATACCACATACCAAGGTTACTAGAACAACAGGTTAGGAAAATCATACGTCACAGAAACTGAAGCTGTATGGGGATACTAAAGCCGTATGACCAAACTGACACAGTTTTGGAGTCAGCACATCTCCACCAATCCATAAAGGTATGGCAAGACAACATTTTCCCAGTAGGATCTTCAGGGGGCCATCCCAAAACACTGCAATTCCCAATAGACTCCTAATTGAAGGTCATGGACCATGAGTTTAGTGACATCATCGCTTAGGTATGTCAAACATTTGGCAGGGCTGCCTTGCCCTCATTCATCTTGCAAATTTGAATTAGTATTGTTTGAATATGAATAGTTTAATTCATTGTTTAAACAAATATAATTTCAAAAGTTGGCTTTAAAAATTGTAACCAAAACATGGAGACTTATGACTAGAAGAAAATTGAGGTCTAAGCTGTTTCTAAATTAAGGGTGCATTGCCTTCAGGCCTCAAATAACAATAATTAGCTGGCACAGCAAACGAAGACAGCTGAACAAATGAAATTGGACTCAGCATCTTTTACAGCTAATCTTCTGAAAAGATACCAACCTACAGATGGTAACGCAATTTGAATATTTAAAATTTAAGAAGCAACTACCCACTACCTTTCACGCCTTTCACTTCCAGACTCTTGAAAAAACAAAACGCGGCTTCCTCCCGTTCAACTCAAACTCTATTCTCTCGATTCTCTCTGATTCTCTCCACCCTTTTCCTCAGTTTACACCGTTTACACTTTACTGGGCTTGCGCTTATGAGTACTGTGCGCCGTTATTGAGTCATATTACACAGTGCCTAAAAAGCAGACACTTAACTTGTAGTCCTC